>JASWHU010000271.1:0-137547 GCA_030819815.1 Strix occidentalis
AGAGGTGGAGGAGAGAGAAGGAAGAGAGACAAGTAAGAGAGAGGAGGAGGAGAGAGGAGGAAGAGAGAGGAGGAAGAGAGAGGAGGAAGAGAGGAGGAAGAGAGAGGAGGAAGAGAGAGGAGGATGAGAGAGGAAGAGGAGAGAGGAGGAAGTGACGGGAGGATGAGAGAGGAGGAAGAGAGAGGAGGAAGAGAGAGGAAGAGTAGAGAGGAGGAAGAGAGAGGAGGAAGAGAGAGGAGGAGGAGAGAGGAGAAAGAGAGAGGAGGAAGAGAGAGTAGGAAGAGAGAGAAGGAGGAGAGAGGAGGAAGAGAGAGGAGGAAGAGAGAGGAGGAAGAGAGAGGAGGAAGAGAGTGGAGGAAGAGAGAGGAGGAAGAGAGAGGAGGAAGAGAGAGGAGGAAGAGAGAGGAGGAAGAGAGAGGAGGAAGAGAGAGGTGGAGGAGAGAGAAGGAAGAGAGTGAAGTAAGAGAGAGGAGGAGGAGAGAGGAGGAGGAGAGAGAAGGAAGAGAGAGGAGGAGGAGAGAGGAGAAAGAGAGAGGAGGAAGAGAGAGTAGGAAGAGAGAGAAGGAGGAGAGAGGAGGAAGAGAGAGGAGGATGAGAGAGGCGGAAGAGAGAGGAAGAGGAGAGAGAAGGAAGAGAAAGGAGGAAGAGAGAGGAGGAAGAGAGAGGAGGAAGAGAGAGAAGAGAGAAGAGAGAGGAGGAAGAGAGAGGTGGAGGAGAGAGAAGGATGAGAGGCGGAAGAGAGAGGAGGAGGAGAGAGAAGGAAGAGAAAGGAGTAAGATATAGGAGGAAGAGAGAGGCGGAAGTGAGAAGAAAAAACAGAGGAGGAAGACAGAGGAGGAAGAGAGAGGAGGAGGAGAGAGGAGGAAGAGAGAGGAGGAAGAGAGAGGAGGAAGAGAGAGGATGAGGAGAGAGGACGAAGAAACAGGAGGAAAAGGAGAGAGGAGCAAGAGAGAGGAGGAAGAGAGAGGAGGAGAGAGAGGAGGAAGAGAGAGGAGGAAGAGAGAGGAGGAAGAGAGAGGAGGAAGAGAGAGGAAGAGGAGAGAGTAGGAAGAGAGAGGAGGATGAGAGAGGAGGAGGAGAGAGGAGGAGGAGAGAGGAGGAAAACAGAGGAGGAAGAGAGAGGAGGAGGAGAGAGAAGGAAGAGAGAGGAGGAAGAGAGAGGAGGAGGAGAGAGGAGGAAGAGAGAGGAGGAAGAGACAGGAGGAAGAGAGAGGAGGAAGAGAGAGGAGGAAGAGAGAGGAGGAGGAGAGAGGAGGAAGAGAGAGGAGGAAGAGAGAGGAGGAAGAGAGAGGAGGAGGAGAGAGAAGGAAGAGAGAGGAGGTAGATAGAGGAGGAAGAGAGAGGAGGAAGAAAGAGGAGGAAGAGAGAGGAGGAAGAGAGAGGAGGAAGAGAGAGGAGGAGGAGAGAGAAGGAAGAGAGAGGAGGAAGAGAGAGGAGTAAGAGAGAGGAGGAAGAGAGAGGAGGAAGAGAGAGGAGGAAGAGAGAGGAGGAAGAGAGAGGAGGAGGAGAGAGGAGGAAGACAGAGGAGGAAGAGAGAGGAGGAAGAGAGAGGAGGAGGAGAGAGGAGGAAGAGAGAGGTGGAGGAGAGAGAAGGAAGAGAGAGGAGTAAGAGAGAGGAGGAAGAGAGAGGAGAAGGAGAGAGGAGGAAGAGAGAAGAGGAAGATACAGGAGGAAGAAAGAGGAGGAAGAGACAGGAGGAAGAGAGAGGAGGAGGAGGAGGAAGACAGAGGAGGAAGAGACAGGAGGAAGAGAGAGGAGGAAGAGGAAGGAGGAAGAGAGAGGAGGAAGAGAGAGTAAGAGGAGAGAGGAGGAAGAGAGAGGAGGAAGAGAGTGGAGGAAGAGAGAGGAGGAAGAGATAGGAGGAAGAGAGAGGAGGAAGAGAGAAGAGGAGGAGAGAGAGGAAGAGAGCGGTGGAGGAGAGAGAAGGAAGAGAGTGAAGTAAGAGAGAGGAGGAGGAGAGAGGAGTAAGAGAGAGGAGGAAGAGAGAGGAGGAAGAGAGAGGAGGAAGAGAGAGGAAGAGGAGAGAGGAGGAAGAGAGAGGAGGAAGAGATAGGAGGAGGAGAGAGGAGGAAGAGAGAGGAAGAGGAGAGAGGAGGAATAGAGAGGAGGAGGAGAGAGGAGGAAGAGAGAGGAGGAGGGGAGAGAAGGAAGAGAAAGGAGTAAGATATAGGAGTAAGAGAGAGGAGGAAGTAAGAAGAGGAAGAGAGAGGAGGAAGAGAGAGGAGGAAGAGAGAGGAGGAGAGAGGAGGAGGAGAGAGGAGGAAGAGGGAGGAGGAAGAAAGTGTATGAGGAGAGAGGAGGAAGAGACAGCAGGAAGAGGAGAGAGGAGGAAGAGAGAGGAGGAAGAGAGAGAAGGAAGAGAGAGGAGGAAGAGAGAGGGGGAGGAGAGAGGAGGAAGAGAGAGGAGGAAGAGAGAGGAGGAAGAGAGAGGAGGAAGAGAGCGGAGGAAGAGAGAGGAGGAAGAGATAGGAGCAGGAGAGAGGAGGAAGAGAGAGGAGGAGGAGACAGGAAGAGGAGAGAGGAGGAAGAGATAGGAGGATGAGAGAGGAGGATGAGAGAGGAGGAGGAGAGAGGAGGAAGAGAGAGGAGGAAGAGACAGGAGGAAGAGAGAGGAGGAAGAGAGAGGAGGAAGAGAGAGGAGGAGGAGAGAGGAGGAAGAGAGAGGAGGAAGAGAGAGGAGGAAGAGAGAATAGGAGGAGAGAGAATGAATAGAGAGGAGGTAGATAGAGGAGGAAGAGAGAGGAGGAAGAGAGAGGAGGAAGAGAGCGGAGGAAGAGAGATGAGGAAGAGATAGGAGCAGGAGAGAGGAGGAAGAGAGAGGAGGAGGAGAGAGAAGGAAGAGAGAGGAGGAAGAGAGAGGAGGAGGAGATAGGAAGAGGAGAGAGTAGGAAGAGATAGGAGGATGAGAGAGGAGGATGAGAGAGGAGGAGGAGAGAGGAGGAAGAGAGAGGAGGAAGAGACAGGAGGAAGAGAGAGGAGGAAGAGAGAGGAGGAAGAGAGAGGAGGAGGAGAGAGGAGGAAGAGAGAGGAGGAAGAGAGAGGAGGAAGAGAGAGGAGGAGGAGAGAGAATGAAGAGAGAGGAGGTAGATAGAGGAGGAAGAGAGAGGAGTAAGAAAGAGGAGGAAGAGAGAGGAGGAAGAGAGAGGAGGAAGAGAGAGGAGGAGGAGAGAGAAGGAAGAGAGAGGAAGAAGAGAGAGGAGGAGGAGAGAGGAGGAAGAGAGAGGAGGAAGAGAGAGGAGGAAGAGAGAGGAGGAAGAGAGAGGAGGAGGAGAGAGGAGGAAGACAGAGGAGGAAGAGAGAGGAGGAAGAGAGAGGAGGAGGAGAGAGGAGGAAGAGAGAGGTGGAGGAGAGAGAAGGAAGAGAGAGGAGTAAGAGAGAGGAGGAAGAGAGAGGATAACGAGAGAGGAGGAAGAGAGAGGAGGAAGAAAGAGGAGGAAGAGACAGGAGGAAGAGAGAGGAGGAGGAGGAGGAAGACAGATGAGGAAGAGACAGGAGGAAGAGAGAGGAGGAAGAGGAAGGAGGAAGAGAGAGGAGGAAGAGAGAGTAAGAGGAGAGAGGAGGAAGAGAGAGGAGGAAGAGAGAGGAGGAATAGAGCGGAGGAAGAGAGAGGAGGAAGAGAGAGTAAGAGGAGAGAGGAGGAAGAGAGAGGAGGAAGAGATAGGAGGAGGAGAGAGGAGGAAGAGAGAGGAAGAGGAGAGAGGAGGAAGAGATAGGAGGAGGAGAGAGGAGGAAGAGAGAGGAAGAGGAGAGAGGAGGAATAGAGAGGAGGAGGAGAGAGGAGGAAGAGAGAGGAGGAGGGGAGAGAAGGAAGAGAAAGGAGTAAGATATAGGAGGAAGAGAGAGGAGGAAGTGAGAAGAGGAAGAGAGAGGAGGAAGAGAGAGGAGGAAGAGAGAGGAGGAGGAGAGAGGAGGAAGAGAGAGGAGGAAGAGGGAGGAGAAAGAAAGAGTATGAGGAGAGAGGAGGAAGAGACAGCAGGAAGAGGAGAGAGGAGGAAGAGAGAGGAGGAAGAGAGAGAAGGAAGAGAGAGGAGGAAGAGAGAGGAGGAGGAGAGAGGAGGAAGAGAGAGGAGGAAGAGAGAGGAGGAAGAGAGAGGAGGAAGAGAGCGGAGGAAGAGAGAGGAGGAAGAGATAGGAGCAGGAGAGAGGAGGAAGAGAGAGGAGGAGGAGTGAGAAGGAAGAGAGAGGAGGAAGAGAGAGGAGGAGGAGACAGGAAGAGAAGAGAGGAGGAAGAGAGAGGAGGAAGAGAGAGGAGGAAGAGAGAGGAGCAAGAGAGAGGATGAAGAGAGAGGAGGAGGAGAGAGAAGGAAGAGAGAGGTGGAGGAGAGAGAAGGAAGAGAGAGGAAGAAGAGAGAGGAGGAAGATACAGGAGGAAGTGAGAAGAGGAAGATACAGGAGGAAGAGAGAGGAGGAAGAGACATGAGGAAGAGAGAGGAGGAAGAGAGAGGAGGAAGAGAGAGGAGAAGGAGAGAGGAGGAAGAGAGAGGAGGAAGAGAGAGGAGGAAGAGAGAGGAGGAAAACAGAGAAGGAAGAGAGAGGATGAGGAGAGAGGAGGAAGAGAGAGGAGGAGGAGAGAGAATGAAGAGAGAGGAGGAAGAGAGAGGAGGAGGAGAGAGGAAGAGGAGAGAGGACGAAGAGAGAGGAGGATGAGAGAGGAGGATGAGAGAGGAGGAAGAAAGAGGAGGAAGAGACACAGGAAGAGATAGGAGGAGGAGAGAGAAATAAGAGAGAGAAGTAAGAGAGAGGAGGAGGAGAGAGAAGGAAGAGAGAGGAGGAAGAGAGAGGAGGAAGATAGCGGAGGAAGAGAGGAGGAAGAGAGAGGAAGAGGAGAGAGGAGGAAGAGAGAGGAGGATGAGAGAGGAGGAAGAGAGAGGAGGAGGAGAGAGAAGGAAGAGAAAGGAGTAAGATATAGGAGAAAGAGAGAGGAGGAAGTGAGAAGAGGAAGAGAAAGGAGGAAGAGAGAGGAGGAAGAGAGAGAAGGAGGAGAGAGGATGAAGAGAGAGGTGGAGGAGAGAGAAGGAAGAGAGACAAGTAAGAGAGAGGAGGAGGAGAGAGGAGGAAGAGAGAGGAGGAAGAGAGAGGAGGAAGAGAGGAGGAAGAGAGAGGAGGAAGAGAGAGGAGGATGAGAGAGGAAGAGGAGAGAGGAGGAAGTGACGGGAGGATGAGAGAGGAGGAAGAGAGAGGAGGAAGAGAGAGGAAGAGTAGAGAGGAGGAAGAGAGAGGAGGAAGAGAGAGGAGGAGGAGAGAGGAGAAAGAGAGAGGAGGAAGAGAGAGTAGGAAGAGAGAGAAGGAGGAGAGAGGAGGAAGAGAGAGGAGGAAGAGAGAGGAGGAAGAGAGAGGAGGAAGAGAGTGGAGGAAGAGAGAGGAGGAAGAGAGAGGAGGAAGAGAGAGGAGGAAGAGAGAGGAGGAGGAGAGAGGAGGAAGAGAGAGGTGGAGGAGAGAGAAGGAAGAGAGTGAAGTAAGAGAGAGGAGGAGAGAGGAGGAAGAGAGAGGAGGAAGAGAGAGGAGGATGAGAGAGGCGGAAGAGAGAGGAAGAGGAGAGAGAAGGAAGAGAAAGGAGGAAGAGAGAGGAGGAAGAGAGGAGGAAGAGAGAGGAGGAAGAGAGAAGAGGAAGAGAGAGGAGGAAGAGAGAGGTGGAGGAGAGAGAAGGATGAGAGAGGCGGAAGAGAGAGGAGGAGGAGAGAGAAGGAAGAGAAAGGAGTAAGATATAGGAGGAAGAGAGAGGCGGAAGTGAGAAGAAAAAAGAGAGGAGGAAGAGAGAGGAGGAAGAGAGCGGAGGAGGAGAGAGGAGGAAGAGAGAGGAGGAAGAGAGAGGAGGAAGAGAGAGGATGAGGAGAGAGGACGAAGAAACAGGAGGAAAAGGAGAGAGGAGCAAGAGAGAGGAGGAAGAGAGAGGAGGAGAGAGGAGGAAGAGAGAGGAGGAAGAGAGAGGAGGAAGAGAGAGGAGGAAGAGAGAGGAAGAGGAGAGAGTAGGAAGAGAGAGGAGGATGAGAGAGGAGGAGGAGAGAGGAGGAGGAGAGAGGAGGAAAACAGAGGAGGAAGAGAGAGGAGGAGGAGAGAGAAGGAAGAGAGAGGAGGAAGAGAGAGGAGGAGGAGAGAGGAGGAAGTGAGAGGAGGAAGAGA
Organism: Strix occidentalis; assembly: GCA_030819815.1. Lineage (NCBI taxonomy): Eukaryota > Metazoa > Chordata > Aves > Strigiformes > Strigidae > Strix > Strix occidentalis. The sequence continues at coordinate 6,121 of JASWHU010000271.1, forward strand.
CAGGAGGAAGAGAGAGGAGGAAGAGAGAGGAGGAAGAGAGAGGAGGAGGAGAGAGGAGGAAGAGAGAGGAGGAAGAGAGAGGAGGAAGAGAGAGGAGGAGGAGAGAGAAGGAAGAGAGAGGAGGTAGATAGAGGAGGAAGAGAGAGGAGGAAGAAAGAGGAGGAAGAGAGAGGAGGAAGAGAGAGGAGGAAGAGAGAGGAGGAGGAGAGAGAAGGAAGAGAGAGGAGGAAGAGAGAGGAGGAGGAGAGAGGAGGAAGAGAGAGGAGGAAGAGAGAGGAGGAAGAGAGAGGAGGAAGAGAGAGGAGGAGGAGAGAGGAGGAAGACAGAGGAGGAAGAGAGAGGAGGAAGAGAGAGGAGGAGGAGAGAGGAGGAAGAGAGAGGAGGAGGAGAGAGAAAGAAGAGAGAGGAGTAAGAGAGAGGAGGAAGAGAGAGGAGAAGGAGAGAGGAGGAAGAGAGAAGAGGAAGATACAGGAGGAAGAAAGAGGAGGAAGAGACAGGAGGAAGAGAGAGGAGGAGGAGGAGGAAGACAGAGGAGGAAGAGACAGGAGGAAGAGAGAGGAGGAAGAGGAAGGAGGAAGAGAGAGGAGGAAGAGAGAGTAAGAGGAGAGAGGAGAAAGAGAGAGGAGGTAGAGAGTGGAGGAAGAGAGAGGAGGAAGAGATAGGAGGAAGAGAGAGGAGGAAGAGAGAAGAGGAGGAGAGAGGAGGAAGAGAGAGGTGGAGGAGAGAGGAGGAAGAGAGAGGAAGAGGAGAGAGGAGGAATAGAGAGGAGGAGGAGAGAGGAGGAAGAGAGAGGAGGAGGGGAGAGAAGGAAGAGAAAGGAGTAAGATATAGGAGTAAGAGAAAGGAGGAAGTAAGAAGAGGAAGAGAGAGGAGGAAGAGAGAGGAGGAAGAGAGAGGAGGAGAGAGGAGGAAGAGAGAGGAGGAAGAGGGAGGAGGAAGAAAGAGTATGAGGAGAGAGGAGGAAGAGACAGCAGGAAGAGGAGAGAGGAGGAAGAGAGAGGAGGAAGAGAGAGAAGGAAGAGAGAGGAGGAAGACAGAGGAGGAGGAGAGAGGAGGAAGAGAGAGGAGGAAGAGAGAGGAGGAAGAGAGAGGAGGAAGAGAGCGGAGGAAGAGAGAGGAGGAAGAGATAGGAGCAGGAGAGAGGAGGAAGAGAGAGGAGGAGGAGACAGGAAGAGGAGAGAGGAGGAAGAGATAGGAGGATGAGAGAGGAGGATGAGAGAGGAGGAGGAGAGAGGAGGAAGAGAGAGGAGGAAGAGACAGGAGGAAGAGAGAGGAGGAAGAGAGAGGAGGAAGAGAGAGGAGGAGGAGAGAGGAGGAAGAGAGAGGAGGAAGAGAGAGGAGGAAGAGAGAGGAGGAGGAGAGAGAATGAAGAGAGAGGAGGTAGATAGAGGAGGAAGAGAGAGGAGGAAGAAAGAGGAGGAAGAGAGAGGAGGAAGAGAGAGGAGGAAGAGAGAGGAGGAGGAGAGAGAAGGAAGAGAGAGGAGGAAGAGAGAGGAGGAGGAGAGAGGAGGAAGAGAGAGGAGGAAGAGAGAGGAGGAAGAGAGAGGAGGAAGAGAGACGAGGAGGAGAGAGGAGGAAGACAGAGGAGGAAGAGAGAGGAGGAAGAGAGAGGAGGAGGAGAGAGGAGGAAGAGAGAGGTGGAGGAGAGAGAAGGAAGAGAGAGGAGTAAGAGAGAGGAGGAAGAGAGAGGAGAACGAGAGAGGAGGAAGAGAGAACAGGAAGATACAGGAGGAAGAAAGAGGAGGAAGAGACAGGAGGAAGAGAGAGGAGGAGGAGGAGGAAGACAGAGGAGGAAGAGACAGGAGGAAGAGAGAGGAGGAAGAGGAAGGAGGAAGAGAGAGGAGGAAGAGAGAGTAAGAGGAGAGAGGAGGAAGAGAGAGGAGGAAGAGAGTGGAGGAAGAGAGAGGAGGAAGAGAGAGGAGGAAGAGAGAGGAGGAAGAGAGAAGAGGAGGAGAGAGGAGGAAGAGAGAGGTGGAGGAGAGAGAAGGAAGAGAGTGAAGTAAGAGAGAGGAGGAGGAGAGAGGAGTAAGAGAGAGGAGGAAGAGAGAGGAGGAAGAGAGAGGAGGAAGAGAGAGGAAGAGGAGAGAGGAGGAAGAGAGAGGAGGAAGAGAGAGGAGGAATAGAGCGGAGGAAGAGAGAGGAGGAAGAGAGAGTAAGAGGAGAGAGGAGGAAGAGAGAGGAGGAAGAGATAGGAGGAGGAGAGAGGAGGAAGAGAGAGGAAGAGGAGAGAGGAGGAATAGAGAGGAGGAGGAGGGAGGAGGAAGAGAGAGGAGGAGGGGAGAGAAGGAAGAGAAAGGAGTAAGATATAGGAGGAAGAGAGAGGAGGAAGTGAGAAGAGGAAGAGAGAGGAGGAAGAGAGAGGAGGAAGAGAGAGGAGGAGGAGAGAGGAGGAAGAGAGAGGAGGAAGAGGGAGGAGGAAGAAAGAGTATGAGGAGAGAGGAGGAAGAGACAGGAGGAAGAGGAGAGAGGAGGAAGAGAGAGGAGTAAGAGAGAGAAGGAAGAGAGAGGAGGAAGAGAGAGGAGGAGGAGAGAGGAGGAGGAGAGTGGTGGAAGAGAGAGGAGGAAGAGAGAGGAGGAAGAGAGCGGAGGAAGAGAGAGGAGGAAGAGAGAGAAAGAGGAGAGAGGAGGAAGAGAGAGGAGGAAGACAGAGGAGGAAGAGAGAGGAGGAAGAGAGCGGAGGAATAGAGAGGAGGAAGAGATAGGAGCAGGAGAGAGGAGGAAGAGAGAGGAGGAAGAAAGAGGAGGAAGAGAGAGGAGGAAGAGAGAGGAGGAAGAGAGAGGAGGAGGAGAGAGAAGGAAGAGAGAGGAGGAAGAGAGAGGAGGAGGAGAGAGGAGGAAGAGAGAGGAGGAAGAGAGAGGAGGAAGAGAGAGCAGGAGGAGAGAGGAGGAAGACAGAGGAGGAAGAGAGAGTAGGAAGAGAGAGGAGGAGGAGAGAGGAGGAAGAGAGAGGTGGAGGAGAGAGAAGGAAGAGAGAGGAGTAAGAGAGAGGAGGAAGAGAGAGGAGAAGGAGAGAGGAGGAAGAGAGAGGAGGAGGAGGAGGAAGACAGAGGAGGAAGAGACAGGAGGAAGAGAGAGGAGGAAGAGGAAGGAGGAAGAGAGAGGAGGAAGAGAGAGTAAGAGGAGAGAGGAGGAAGAGAGAGGAGGAAGAGAGAGGAGGAAGAGAGAGGAGGAAGAGATAGGAGGAAGTGAGAGGAGGAAGAGAGAAGAGGAGGAGAGAGGAGGAAGAGAGAGGTGGAGGAGAGAGAAGGAAGAGAGTGAAGTAAGAGAGAGGAGGAGGAGAGAGGAGTAAGAGAGAGGAGGAAGAGAGAGGAGGAAGAGAGAGGAGGAAGAGAGAGGAAGAGGAGAGAGGAGGAAGAGAGAGGAGGAAGAGATAGGAGGAGGAGAGAGGAGGAAGAGAGAGGAAGAGGAGAGAGGAGGAATAGAGAGGAGGAGGAGAGAGGAGGAAGAGAGAGGAGGAGGGGAGAGAAGAAAGAGAAAGGAGTAAGATATAGGAGTAAGAGAGAGGAGGAAGTGAGAAGAGGAAGAGAGAGGAGGAAGAGAGAGGAGGAAGAGAGAGGAGGAGAGAGGAGGAAGAGAGAGGAGGAAGAGGGAGGAGAAAGAAAGAGTATGAGGAGAGAGGAGGAAGAGACAGCAGGAAGAGGAGAGAGGAGGAAGAGAGAGGAGGAAGAGAGAGAAGGAAGAGAGAGGAGGAAGAGAGAGGAGGAGGAGAGAGGAGGAAGAGAGAGGAGGAAGAGAGAGGAGGAAGAGAGAGGAGGAAGAGAGCGGAGGAAGAGAGAGGAGGAAGAGATAGGAGCAGGAGAGAGGAGGAAGAGAGAGGAGGAGGAGAGAGAAGGAAGAGAGAGGAGGAAGAGAGAGGAGGAGGAGACAGGAAGAGGAGAGAGGAGGAAGAGATAGGAGGATGAGAGAGGAGGATGAGAGATGAGGAGGAGAGAGGAGGAAGAGAGAGGAGGAAGAGACAGGAGGAAGAGAGAGGAGGAAGAGAGAGGAGGAAGAGAGAGGAGGAGGAGAGAGGAGGAAGAGAGAGGAGGAAGAGAGAGGAGGAAGAGAGAGGAGGAGGAGAGAGAATGAAGAGAGAGGAGGTAGATAGAGGAGGAAGAGAGAGGAGGAAGAAAGAGGAGGAAGAGAGAGGAGGAAGAGAGAGGAGGAAGAGAGAGGAGGAGGAGAGAGAAGGAAGAGAGAGGAGGAAGAGAGAGGAGGAGGAGAGAGGAGGAAGAGAGAGGAGGAAGAGAGAGGAGGAAGAGAGAGGAGGAGGAGAGAGGAGGAAGACAGAGGAGGAAGAGAGAGGAGGAAGAGAGAGGAGGAGGAGAGAGGAGGAAGAGAGAGGTGGAGGAGAGAGAAGGAAGAGAGAGGAGTAAGAGAGAGGAGGAAAAGAGAGGAGAACGAGAGAGGTGGAAGAGAGAAGAGGAAGATACAGGAGGAAGAAAGAGGAGGAAGAGACAGGAGGAAGAGAGAGGAGGAGGAGGAGGAAGACAGATGAGGAAGAGACAGGAGGAAGAGAGAGGAGGAAGAGGAAGGAGGAAGAGAGAGGAGGAAGAGAGAGTAAGAGGAGAGAGGAGGAAGAGAGAGGAGGAAGAGAGAGGAGGAATAGAGCGGAGGAAGAGAGAGGAGGAAGAGAGAGTAAGAGGAGAGAGGAGGAAGAGAGAGGAGGAAGAGATAGGAGGAGGAGAGAGGAGGAAGAGAGAGGAAGAGGAGAGAGGAGGAATAGAGAGGAGGAGGAGAGAGGAGGAAGAGAGAGGAGGAGGGGAGAGAAAGAAGAGAAAGGAGTAAGATATAGGAGGAAGAGAGAGGAGGAAGTGAGAAGAGGAAGAGAGAGGAGGAAGAGAGAGGAGGAAGAGAGAGGAGGAGGAGAGAGGAGGAAGAGAGAGGAGGAAGAGGGAGGAGAAAGAAAGAGTATGAGGAGAGAGGAGGAAGAGACAGCAGGAAGAGGAGAGAGGAGGAAGAGAGAGGAGGAAGAGAGAGAAGGAAGAGAGAGGAGGAAGAGAGAGGAGGAGGAGAGAGGAGGAAGAGAGAGGAGGAAGAGAGAGGAGGAAGAGAGAGGAGGAAGAGAGCGGAGGAAGAGAGAGGAGGAAGAGATAGGAGCAGGAGAGAGGAGGAAGAGAGAGGAGGAGGAGAGAGAAGGAAGAGAGAGGAGGAAGAGAGAGGAGGAGGAGACAGGAAGAGGAGAGAGGAGGAAGAGATAGGAGGATGAGAGAGGAGGATGAGAGAGGAGGAGGAGAGAGGAGGAAGAGAGAGGAGGAAGAGACAGGAGGAAGAGAGAGGAGGAAGAGAGAGGAGGAAGAGAGAGGAGGAGGAGAGAGGAGGAAGAGAGAGGAGGAAGAGAGAGGAGGAAGAGAGAGGAGGAGGAGAGAGAATGAAGAGAGCGGAGAAAGAGAGAGGAGGTAGAGAGAGGAGGAGGAGAGAAGAGGAATAGAGAGGAAGAGGAGAGAGGAGGAAGAGAGAGGAGGAAGAGAGAGGAGGAAGAGAGAGGAGGAGGAGAGAGGAGGAGGAGGAGAGAGCAGGAAGAGAGAGGAGGAGGAGAGTGGAGGAAGAGAGAGGAGGAAGAGAGAGGAGGAGGAGAGAGGAGGAAGAGAGAGGAGGAGGAGAGAGGAGTAAGAGTGAGGAGTAAGAGAGAGGAGGAAGAGAGAGGAGGTAGTGAGAAGAGGAAGAGAGAGGAGGAAGAGAGAGGAGGAAGAGACAGGAGTAAGAGAGAGGAGGAAGAGAGAGGAAGAGCAGAGAGGAGGAAGAGAGAGGAGGATGAGAGTAGAAGAGGAGAGAGGAGGAAGAGAGAGGAAGAGGAGACGGGAGGAAAAGAGCGGAGAAAGAGAGAGGAGGTAGAGAGAGGAGGAGGAGAGAGGAGGAATAGAGAGGAAGAGGAGAGAGGAGGAAGAGAGAGGAGGAAGAGAGAGGAAGAGGAGAGAGGAGGAAGAGAGAGGAGGAAGAGAGAGGAGGAAGAGAGAGGAAGAGGAGAGAGGAGGATGAGAGAGGAAGAGGAGAGAGGAGGAAGAGAGAGGAGGAAAAGAGAGGAGGAAGAGAGAGGAGGAGGAGAGAGGAGGAGGAGGAGAGAGGAGGAAGAGAGAGGAAGAGGAGAGAGGAGGAAGAGAGAGGAAGAGGAGAGATGTGGTGGTTTAGCCCCTGCCGGGGTCTGAGACCACGCGGCCGCTGCCCCTCCCCCACAAAGGGAGTGAAATACAAAGCCCCAAGTCTGAAATAAGGAAAGTTTTAATACAAAAATGCAATAGCAACACAACAAACAACAGCAATAACAATAACAGTAATAGTGATAGCAATGAACAGAGCAAAATAGCTACCAAATACAGCAGTTTGAAGCACGATGTACAAAACCACGAGTGCACCGCGCTCCGCGCCAGGAAAATGTGACCTGCCAGGATGTGACGTCTGCATGGTATCTGAATAACCCGGCTAGAGCTCCCCCGCACTGCTGGGGAAACTTAACCCTATCCTGGTTAAACCAGGACAAGAGAGAAGGAAGAGAGAGGAGGAAGAGAGAGGAAGAGCAGAGAGGACGAAGAGAGAGGAGGAAGAGAGTGGAGGAAGAAGGAGGAGGAACAGAGAGGAAGAGGAGAGAGGAGGAAGAGAGAGGAGGAAGAGAGAGGAGAAAGAGAGAGGAGAAAGAGAGAGGAAGAAGACAGAGGAGGAATAGAGAGGAAGAGGAGAGAGGAGGAAGAGAGAGGAGGAAGACAGAGGAAGAGGAGAGAGGAGGAAGAGAGAGGAGGAAGAGAGAGGAGGGAGAGAGAGGAGGAATAGAGAGGAAGAAGAGAGAGGAGGAAGAGAGAAGAGGAAGTCAGAGGAAGAAGAGAGAGGAGGAGTGAGGAGGAAGAGAGAGGAGGAAGTTGAGGAAGAGGAGAGAGGAGGAAGAGACAGTAGGAAGAGAGAGGAGTAAGAGAGAGGAGGAAGAGCGAGGAAGAAGAGAGAGGAGGAAGAGAGAGGAGGAAGAGAGAGGAAGATATGAGAGGAAGAGGACAGAAGAGGAGAAAGGAGGAAGAGAGAGGAGGAAGAGATAGGAAGAGGTGAGAGGAGGAGGAGAGAGGACGAAGAGAGAGCAGGAAGAGACAGGAGGAAGAGGAAGGAGGAAAGAGAGAGGAGGAGGAGAGAGGAAGAAGAGAGAGGAGGAAGAGAGAAGAGGAAGTGAGAGGAAGAGGAGAGAGGAGGAGAGAGGAGGAAGAGAGAGGAGGAAGAGAATGAAAGAGGAGAGAGGAGGAAGAGAGAGGAGGAAGAGAAAGGAAGAGGAGAGAGGAAGAGGAGAGAGGAGGAAGAGAGAGGAAGAGGAGAGAGGAAGAAGAGAGAGGAGTAAGAGAGAGGAGGAGGAGAGAGGAGGAAGAGAGAGGAGGAAGAGAGAGGAAGAGGAGAGAGGAAGAAGAGAGAGGATGAAGAGAGAGGAGGAAGAGAGAGGAGGAAGAAAGAGGAGGAGGAGAGAGGAGGAAGAGAGAGGAGGAGGAGAGAGGAGTAAGAGTGATGAGTAAGAGAGAGGAGGAAGAGAGAGGAGGAAGTGAGAAGAGGAAGAGAGAGGAGGAGGAGAGAGGAAGAAGAGAGAGGAGGAAGAGAGAAGAGGAAGTGAGAGGAAGAGGAGAGAGGAGGAGAGAGGAGGAAGAGAGAGGAGGAAGAGAATGAAAGAGGAGAGAGGAGGAAGAGAGAGGAGGAAGGGAAAGGAAGAAGAGAGAGGAAGAGGAGAGAGGAGGAAGAGAGAGGAAGAGGAGAGAGGAAGAAGAGAGAGGAGCAAGAGAGAGGAGGAGGAGAGAGGAGGAAGAGAGAGGAGGAAGAGAGAGGAAGAGGTGAGAGGAAGAAGAGAGAGGATGAAGAGAGAGGAGGAAGAGAGAGGAGGAGGAGAGAGGACGAAGAGAGAGGAGGAAGAAAGAGGAGGTTGAGAGAGGAGGAAGAGAGAGGAGGAGGAGAGAGGAGTAAGAGTGATGAGTAAGAGAGAGGAGGAAGAGAGAGGAGGAAGTGAGAAGAGGAAGAGAGAGGAGGAAGAGACAGGAGGAAGAGACATGAGTAAGAGAGAGGAGGAAGAGAGAAGAAGAGGAGAGAGGAGGCAGAGAGAGGAGGATGAGTGAGGAGGAGGAGAGAGGAGGAAGAGAGAGGAGGAAGAGAGAGGAGGAAGAGAGAGGAAGAGGAGAGAGGAGGATGAGAGAGAAGGAGGAGAACGGAGAAAGAGAGAGGAAGAAGAGAGAGGAGGAGGAGAGAGGAGGAAGAGAGAGGAGGAAGAGAGAGGTGGAAGAAGGAGGAGGAGGAGAGAGGAGGAATAGAGACAAAGAGGAGAGAGGAGGAAGAGAGAGGAGGAAGAGATAGGAAGAGGAGAGAGGAGGAAGAGAGAGGAGGAAGAGAGAGGAGGAGGAGAGAGGAGAAGAGAGGAGGAAGATAGAGGAGAAAGAGAGAGGAAGAGGAGACAGGAGGAAGAGAGAAGAGGAAGCGAGAGGAAGAGGAGAGAGGAGGAGGAGAGCGGAAGCAGAGAGAAGAGAATAGTTAGGAAGAGGAGAGATGAGGAAGAGAGAGGAGGAAGAGAGAGGAGTAAGAGAGAGGAAGAAGGGAGAGGAGGAGGAGAGAGAGGAAGTGAGAGGAAGAGTGGAGAGGAGGAGGAGAGAAGAAGAAGAGAGAGGAGGAAGAGTGAGGAAGAGGAGAGAGGAGGAAGAGAGAGGAGGAAGAGAGAGGAGGAAGAGAGAGGAGGAAGAGAGAGGAAGAGGAGAGAGGAGGAAGAGAGAGGAAGAGGAGAGAGGAGGAAGAGAGAGGAGGAAGAGAGAGGAGGAAGAGAGAGGAGGAGGAGAGAGGAAGAAGAGAGAGAGTAGGAGAGAGAGAAGAGGAAGTGAGTGGAAGAGGAGAGAGGAGGAGAGAGGAGGAAGAGAGAGGAGGAAGAGAATGAAAGAGGAGAGAGGAGGAAGAGAGAGGAGGAAGAGAAAGGAAGAGGAGAGAGGAAGAGGAGAGAGGAGGAAGAGAGAGGAAGAGCAGAGAGGAAGAAGAGAGAGGAGTAAGAGAGAGGAGGAGGAGAGAGGAGGAAGAGAGAGGAGGAAGAGAGAGGAAGAGTTGAGAGGAAGAAGAGAGAGGATGAGAGGGAGGAGGAAGAGAGAGGAGGAGGAGAGAGGAGGAAGAGAGAGGAGGAAGAAAGAGGAGGAGGAGAGCGAGGAAGAGAGAGGAGGAAGTGAGAAGAGGAAGAGAGAGGAGGAAGAGACAAGAGGAAGAGACAGGAGTAAGAGAGAGGAGGAAGCGAGAAGAAGAGGAGAGAGGAGGCAGAGAGAGGAGGATGAGAGAGGAGAAACAGAGAGGAGGAATAGAGAGGTGGAAGAGAGAGGAACATGAGAGAGGAGGAGGAGAGAGGAGGAGGAGAGAGGAGGAGGAGAGAGGAGGAGGAGAGAGGAGGAAGAAAGAGGATGAGGTGAGAGCAGGAAGAGAGAGGAGGAGGAGAGAGGAGGAAGAGTGAGGAGTAAGAGAGAGGAGGAAGAGATAGGAAGAAGTGAGAAGAGGAAAGAGAGGAGGAAGAGAGAGGAGGAAGAGACAGGAGGAAGAGAGAGGAGGAAGAGAGAGGAAGATGAGAGAGGAGGAAGAGAGAGGAGGAAGAGAGAGGAGGAAGAGAGAGGAAGAGGAGAGAGGAGGATGAGAGAGAAGGAGGAGAACGGAGAAAGAGAGAGGAAGAGAGAGAGGAGGAGGAGAGAGGAGGAAGAGAGAGGATGAAGAGAGAGGTGGAAGAAGGAGGAGGAGGAGAGAGGAGGAATAGAGACGAAGAGGAGAGAGGAGGAAGAGAGAGGAGGAAGAGATAGGAAGAGGAGAGAGGAGGAAGAGAGAGGAGGAAGAGAGAGGAGGAGGAGAGAGGAGGAAGAGAGAGGAGGAAGATAGAGGAGGAAGAGAGAGGAGGAGGAGAGAGGAGGAGGAGAGAGGAGGAGGAGAGAGGAGGAGGAGAGAGGAGGAAGAAAGAGGATGAGGTGAGAGGAGGAAGAGAGAGGAGGAGGAGAGAGGAGGAAGAGTGAGGAGTAAGAGAGAGGAGGAAGAGATAGGAAGAAGTGAGAAGAGGAAAGAGAGGAGGAAGAGAGAGGAGGAAGAGACAGGAGGAAGAGAGAGGAGGAAGAGAGAGGAAGATGAGAGAGGAGGAAGAGAGAGGAGGAAGAGAGAGGAGGAAGAGAGAGGAAGAGGAGAGAGGAGGATGAGAGAGAAGGAGGAGAACGGAGAAAGAGAGATGAAGAAGAGAGAGGAGGAGGAGAGAGGAGGAAGAGAGAGGAGGAAGAGAGAGGTGGAAGAAGGAGGAGGAGGAGAGAGGAGGAATAGAGACGAAGAGGAGAGAGGAGGAAGAGAGAGGAGGAAGAGATAGGAAGAGGAGTGAGGAGGAAGAGAGAGGAGGAAGAGAGAGGAGGAGGAGAGAGGAGGAAGAGAGAGGAGGAAGATAGAGGAGAAAGAGAGAGGAAGAGGAGACAGGAGGAAGAGAGAAGAGGAAGCGAGAGGAAGAGGAGAGAGGAGGAGGAGAGCGGAAGCAGAGAGAAGAGGAATAGTTAGGAAGAGGAGAGATGAGGAAGAGAGAGGAGGAAGAGAGAGGAGTAAGAGAGAGGAAGAAGGGAGAGGAGGAGGAGAGAAGAGGAAGTGAGAGGAAGAGTGGAGAGGAGGAGGAGAGAAGAAGAAGAGAGAGGAGGAAGAGTGAGGAAGAGGAGAGAGGAGGAAGAGAGAGGAGGAAGAGAGAGGAGGAAGAGAGAGGAGGAAGAGAGAGGAAGAGGAGAGAGGAGGAAGAGAGAGGAAGAGGAGAGAGGAGGAAGAGAGAGGAGGAAGAGAGAGGAGGAAGAGAGAGGAGGAGGAGAGAGGAAGAAGAGAGAGAGTAGGAAGAGAGAAGAGGAAGTGAGAGGAAGAGGAGAGAGGAGGAGAGAGGAGGAAGAGAGAGGAGGAAGAGAATGAAAGAGGAGAGAGGAGGAAGAGAGAGGAGGAAGAGAAAGGAAGAGGAGAGAGGAAGAGGAGAGAGGAGGAAGAGAGAGGAAGAGCAGAGAGGAAGAAGAGAGAGGAGTAAGAGAGAGGAGGAGGAGAGAGGAGGAAGAGAGAGGAGGAAGAGAGAGGAAGAGTTGAGAGGAAGAAGAGAGAGGATGAAGAGGGAGGAGGAAGAGAGAGGAGGAGGAGAGAGGAGGAAGAGAGAGGAGGAAGAAAGAGGAGGAGGAGAGCGAGGAAGAGAGAGGAGGAAGTGAGAAGAGGAAGAGAGAGGAGGAAGAGACAAGAGGAAGAGACAGGAGTAAGAGAGAGGAGGAAGCGAGAAGAAGAGGAGAGAGGAGGCAGAGAGAGGAGGATGAGAGAGGAGAAGCAGAGAGGAGGAATAGAGAGGTGGAAGAGAGAGGAACATGAGAGAGGAGGAAGAGAGAGGAGGATGAGAGAGGAGGAGGAGAGAGGAGGAAGAGACAGGTGGAAGAGAGAGGAGGAAGAGAGAAGAAGAGGAGACAGGAGGCAGCGAGAGGAGGATGAGAGAGGAGGAGGAGAGAGGAGGAAGAGAGAGGAGGAAGAGAGAGGAGAAGGAGAGAGGAGGAATAGAGAGGTGGAAGACAGAGGAAGATTAGAGAGGAGAAGAGAGAGGAGGATGAGAGAGGAGGAGGAGAGAGGAGGAAGAGACAGGTGGAACAGAGAGGAGGAAGAGAAAGGAGGAAGAGAGGAAAGAGGAGGAAGAGAGAGGATAAAGAGAGGGGAGGAGGAGAGAGGAGGAAGAGAGAGGAAGAGGAGAGAGGAGGAAGAGAGAGGAAGAAGAGAGAGGAGGAAGAGAGAGGAGGAGGAGAGAGGAGGAGGAGAGAGGAGGAAGAGAGAGAAGGAGGAGAGAGGAGGAAAGGATAGGAGGAGGAGAGTGGAGGAAGAGTGAGGAGTAGAGAGAGGAGGAAGAGAAAGGAGGAAGTGAGAAGAGGAAGAGAGAGGAGGAAGAGAGAGGTGGAAGAAGGAGGAGGAGGAGAGAGGAGGAATAGAGACGAAGAGGAGAGAGGAGGAAGAGAGAGGAGGAAGAGATAGGAAGAGGAGAGAGGAGGAAGAGAGAGGAGGAAGAGAGAGGAGGAGGAGAGAGGAGGAAGAGAGAGGAGGAAGATAGAGGAGAAAGAGAGAGGAAGAGGAGACAGGAGGAAGAGAGAAGAGGAAGCGAGAGGAAGAGGAGAGAGGAGGAGGAGAGCGGAAGCAGAGAGAGGAGGAACAGTTAGGAAGAGGAGAGATGAGGAAGAGAGAGGAGGAAGAGAGAGGAGTAAGAGAGAGGAAGAAGGGAGAGGAGGAGGAGAGAAGAGGAAGTGAGAGGAAGAGTGGAGAGGAGGAGGAGAGAAGAAGAAGAGAGAGGAGGAAGAGTGAGGAAGAGGAGAGAGGAGGAAGAGAGAGGAGGAAGAGAGAGGAGGAAGAGAGAGGAGGAAGAGAGAGGAGGATGAGAGAGGAGGAAGAGAGAGGAGGAAGAGAGAGGAGGGAGAAGGAGGAGGAAGAGAGAGGAAGAGGAGAGAGGAGGAAGAGAGAGGAGGAAGAGAGAGGAGGAAGAGAGAGGAGAAAGAGAGAGGAAGAAGACAGAGGAGGAATAGAGAGGAAGAGGAGAGAGGAGGAAGAGAGAGGAGGAAGACAGAGGAAGAGGAGAGAGGAGGAAGAGAGAGGAGGAAGAGAGAGGAGGGAGAGAGAGGAGGAATAGAGAGGAAGAAGAAAGAGGAGGAAGAGAGAAGAGGAAGTCAGAGGAAGAGGAGAGAGGAGGAGTGAGGAGGAAGAGAGAGGAGGAAGTTGAGGAAGAGGAGAGAGGAGGAAGAGACAGTAGGAAGAGAGAGGAGTAAGAGAGAGGAGGAAGAGTGAGGAAGAAGAGAGAGGAGGAAGAGAGAGGAGGAAGAGAGAGGAAGATATGAGAGGAAGAGGACAGAAGAGGAGAAAGGAGGAAGAGAGAGGAGGAAGAGATAGGAAGAGGTGAGAGGAGGAGGAGAGAGGACGAAGAGAGAGGAGGAAGAGACAGGAGGAACAGGAAGGAGGAAGAGAGAGGAAGAGGAGAGAGGAGGAAGAGAGAAGAGGAAGAGAGAGGAGGAAGAGAGAGGAGGAGGAGAGAGGAAGAAGAGAGAGGATGAAGAGAGAAGAGGAAGTGAGAGGAAGAGGAGAGAGGAGGAGAGAGGACGAAGAGAGAGGAGGAAGAGAATGAAAGAGGAGAGAGGAGGAAGAGAGAGGAGGAAGAGAAGGAAGAGGAGAGAGGAAGAGGAGAGAGGAGGAAGAGAGAGAAAGACGAGAGAGGATGAAGAGAGAGGAGAAGAGAGAGGAGGAGGAGAGAGGAGGAAGGGAGAGGAGGAAGAGAGAGGAAGAGGAGAGAGGAAGAAGAGAGAGGATAAGAGAGAGGAGGAAGAGAGAGGAGGGGGAGAGAGGAGGAAGAGAGAGGAGGAAGAAAGAGGAGGAGGAGAGAGGAGTAAGAGTGAGGAGTAAGAGAGAAGAGGAAGAGAGAGGAGGAAGTGAGAAGAGGAAGAGAGAGGAGGAAGAGAGAGGAGGAAGAGACAGGAGTAAGAGAGAGGAGGAAGAGAGAAGAAGAGGAGAGAGGAGACAGAGAGAGGAGGATGAGAGAGGAGGAGGAGAGAGGAGGAAGAGATAAGAGGAAGAGAGAGGAGGAAGAGAGAGGAGAAGCATAGAGGAGGAATAGAGAGGTGGAAGAGAGAGGAAGATGAGAGAGGAGGAAGAGAGAGGAGGATGAGAGAGGAGGAGGAGAGAGGAGGAAGAGACAGGTGGAAGAGAGAGGAGGAAGAGAGAAGAAGAGGATAGAGGAGGCAGCGAGAGGAGGATGAGAGAGGAGGAGGAGAGAGGAGGAAGAGAGATGAGGAAGAGAGAGGAGAAGGAGAGAGGAGGAATAGAGAGGTGTAAGACAGAGGAAGATGAGAGAGGAGGAAGAGAGAGTAGGATGAGAGAGGAGGAGGAGAGAGGAGGAAGAGACAGATGGAAGAGAGAGGAAGAGGAGAGAGGAGGAGCAGAGAGGAGGAGAGAGAGGAGGAGGAGAGAAGTGGAAGAGAGAGGAGGAAGAGAGAGGAGGAAGAGAGGTGAGGAAGAGAGAGGAGGAAGGGAGAGGAGAAAGAGAGAGGAGGAAGAGAGAGTAGGAAGAGAGAGGAGGAAGAGAGAGGAGTAAGAGAGAGGATGAAGTGACAGGTGGAAGAGAGTGGAGGAAGAGAGAGGAAGATATGAGAGGAAGAGGACAGAAGAAGAGAAAGGAGGAAGAGATAGGAGGAAGAGAGAGGAAGAGGAGAGAGGAGGAGGAGAGAGGACGAAGACGAGAGGAGGAAGAGAGAGGAGGAAGAAGGAGCAGGAAGAGAGAGGAAGAGGAGAGAGGAGGAAGAGAGAGGAGGAAGAGAGAGGAGGAGGAGAGTGGAGGAAGAGTGAGGAGTAAGAGAGAGGAGGAAGAGAGAGGAGGAAGTGAGAAGAGGAAGAGAGAGGAGGAAGAGAGAGGAGAAGAGAGAGGAGGAAGAGAGAGGAGGAAGAGAGAGGAAGAGGAGAGAGGAGGAAGAGAGAGGAAGAGGAGAGATGTGGTGGTTTAGCCCCTGCCGGGGTCTGAGACCACGCGGCCGCTGCCCCTCCCCCACAAAGGGAGTGAAATACAAAGCCCCAAGTCTGAAATAAGGAAAGGTTTAATACAAAATGCAATAGCAACACAACAAACAACAGCAATAACAATAACAGTAATAGTGATAGCAATGAACAGAGCAAAATAGCTACCAAATACAGCAGTTTGAAGCATGATGTACAAAACCACGAGTGCACCGCGCTCCGCGCCAGGAAAATGTGACCTGCCAGGATGTGACGTCTGCATGGTATCTGAATAACCCGGCTAGAGCTCCCCCCGCACTGCTGGGGAAACTTAACCCTATCCTGGTTAAACCAGGACAAGAGAGAAGGAAGAGAGAGGAGGAAGAGAGAGGAAGAGCAGAGAGGAGGAAGAGAGAGGACGAAGAGAGAGTAAGAGGAGAGAGGTAGAAGAGAGAGGCGGAAGAGAGAGGAGGAGGAGAGAGGAGGAAGATAGAGGTGGAGGAGTAAGAGGAAGAGAGAGGAGTAAGAGAGACGAGGAAGAGAGAGGAGGAAGAGAGAGGAGGAAGAGAGAGGAGGAGGAGAGAGGAGGAGGAGAGAGGAGGAGGAGAGAGGAGGAAGAGAGAGGAAGAAGAGAGAGGGGGAGGAGAGAGGAGGAAGAGAGAGGAGGAAGAGAGAGGTGGAAGAAGGAGGAGGAGGAGAGAGGAGGAATAGAGACGAAGAGGAGAGAGGAGGAAGAGAGAGGAGGAAGAGATAGGAAGAGGAGAGAGGAGGAAGAGAGAGGAGGAAGAGAGAGGAGGAGGAGAGAGGAGGAAGAGAGAGGAGGAAGATAGAGGAGAAAGAGAGAGGAAGAGGAGACAGGAGGAAGAGAGAAGAGGAAGCGAGAGGAAGAGGAGAGAGGAGGATGAGAGAGAAGGAGGAGAGAGGAGGAAGAGACAGGTGGAACAGAGAGGAGGAAGAGAAAGGAGGAAGAGAGGAGAAAGGAGGAAGAGAGAGGATAATGAGAGGGGAGGAGGAGAGAGGAGGAAGAGAGAGGAAGAGGAGAGAGGAGGAAGAGAGAGGAAGAAGAGAGAGGAGGAAGAGAGAGGAGGAGGAGAGAGGAGGAGGAGAGCGGAGGAGGAGAGAGGAGGAGGAGAGAGGAGGAGGAGAGAGGAGGAGGAGAGAGGAGGAGGAGAGAGGAGGAAGAGAGAGGAGGAGGAGAGAGGAGGAAGAGAGAGGAGGAGGAGAGTGGAGGAAGAGAGAGGAGTAAGAGAGAGGAGGAAGAGAGAGGAGGAAGTGAGAGGAAGATATGAGAGGAAGAGGACAGAAGAAGAGAAAGGAGGAAGAGATAGGAGGAAGAGAGAGGAAGAGGAGAGAGGAGGAGGAGAGAGGACGAAGAGAGAGGAGGAAGAGAGAGGAGGAAGAAGGAGCAGGAAGAGAGAGGAAGAGGAGAGAGGAGGAAGAGAGAGGAGGAAGAGAGAGGAGGAGGAGAGTGGAGGAAGAGTGAGGAGTAAGAGAGAGGAGGAAGAGAGAGGAGGATGAGAGAGGAGGAGGAGAGAGGAGGAAGAGACAGGTGGAAGAGAGAGGAGGAAGAGAGAAGAAGAGGATAGAGGAGGCAGCGAGAGGAGGATGAGAGAGGAGGAGGAGAGAGGAGGAAGAGAGATGAGGAAGAGAGAGGAGAAGGAGAGAGGAGGAATAGAGAGGTGTAAGACAGAGGAAGATGAGAGAGGAGGAAGAGATAGTAGGATGAGAGAGGAGGAGGAGAGAGGAGGAAGAGACAGATGGAAGAGAGAGGAAGAGGAGAGAGGAGGAGCAGAGAGGAGGAAGAGAGAGGAGGAGGAGAGAAGTGGAAGAGAGAGGAGGAAGAGAGAGGAGGAAGAGAGGTGAGGAAGAGAGAGGAGGAAGGGAGAGGAGAAAGAGAGAGGAGGAAGAGAGAGTAGGAAGAGAGAGGAGGAAGAGAGAGGAGTAAGAGAGAGGATGAAGTGACAGGTGGAAGAGAGTGGAGGAAGAGAGAGGAAGATATGAGAGGAAGAGGACAGAAGAAGAGAAAGGAGGAAGAGATAGGAGGAAGAGAGAGGAAGAGGAGAGAGGAGGAGGAGAGAGGACGAAGAGAGAGGAGGAAGAGAGAGGAGGAAGAAGGAGCAGGAAGAGAGAGGAAGAGGAGAGAGGAGGAAGAGAGAGGAGGAAGAGAGAGGAGGAGGAGAGTGGAGGAAGAGTGAGGAGTAAGAGAGAGGAGGAAGAGAGAGGAGGAAGTGAGAAGAGGAAGAGAGAGGAGGAAGAGAGAGGAGGAAGAGAGAGGAGGAAGAGAGAGGAGGAAGAGAGAGGAAGAGGAGAGATGTGGTGGTTTAGCCCCTGCCGGGGTCTGAGACCACGCGGCCGCTGCCCCTCCCCCACAAAGGGAGTGAAATACAAAGCCCCAAGTCTGAAATAAGGAAAGGTTTAATACAAAATGCAATAGCAACACAACAAACAACAGCAATAACAATAACAGTAATAGTGATAGCAATGAACAGAGCAAAATAGCTACCAAATACAGCAGTTTGAAGCACGATGTACAAAACCACGAGTGCACCGCGCTCCGCGCCAGGAAAATGTGACCTGCCAGGATGTGACGTCTGCATGGTATCTGAATAACCCGGCTAGAGCTCCCCCCGCACTGCTGGGGAAACTTAACCCTATCCTGGTTAAACCAGGACAAGAGAGAAGGAAGAGAGAGGAGGAAGAGAGAGGAAGAGCAGAGAGGAGGAAGAGAGAGGACGAAGAGAGAGTAAGAGGAGAGAGGTAGAAGAGAGAGGCGGAAGAGAGAGGAGGAGGAGAGAGGAGGAAGATAGAGGTGGAGGAGTAAGAGGAAGAGAGAGGAGGAAGAGAGAGGAGGAAGAGAGAGGAGGAGGAGAGAGGAGGAGGAGAGAGGAGGAGGAGAGAGGAGGAAGAGAGAGGAGGAAGAAAGAGGATGAGGTGAGAGGAGGAAGAGAGAGGAGGAGGAGAGAGGAGGAAGAGTGAGGAGTAAGTGAGAGGAGGAAGAGATAGGAAGAAGTGAGAAGAGGAAAAGAGAGGAGGAAGACAGAGGAGGAAGAGACAGGAGGAAGAGAGAGGAGGAAGAGAGAGGAAGATGAGAGAGGAGGAAGAGAGAGGAGGAAGAGAGAGGAGGAAGAAGGAGCAGGAAGAGAGAGGAAGAGGAGAGAGGAGGAAGAGAGAGGAGGAAGAGAGAGGAGGAGGAGAGTGGAGGAAGAGTGAGGAGTAAGAGAGAGGAGGAAGAGAGAGGAGGAAGTGAGAAGAGGAAGAGAGAGGAGGAAGAGAGAGGAGGAAGAGAGAGGAGGAAGAGAGAGGAGGAAGAGAGAGGAAGAGGAGAGAGGAGGAAGAGAGAGGAAGAGGAGAGATGTGGTGGTTTAGCCCCTGCCGGGGTCTGAGACCACGCGGCCGCTGCCCCTCCCCCACAAAGGGAGTGAAATACAAAGCCCCAAGTCTGAAATAAGGAAAGGTTTAATACAAAATGCAATAGCAACACAACAAACAACAGCAATAACAATAACAGTAATAGTGATAGCAATGAACAGAGCAAAATAGCTACCAAATACAGCAGTTTGAAGCATGATGTACAAAACCACGAGTGCACCGCGCTCCGCGCCAGGAAAATGTGACCTGCCAGGATGTGACGTCTGCATGGTATCTGAATAACCCGGCTAGAGCTCCCCCCGCACTGCTGGGGAAACTTAACCCTATCCTGGTTAAACCAGGACAAGAGAGAAGGAAGAGAGAGGAGGAAGAGAGAGGAAGAGCAGAGAGGAGGAAGAGAGAGGACGAAGAGAGAGTAAGAGGAGAGAGGTAGAAGAGAGAGGCGGAAGAGAGAGGAGGAGGAGAGAGGAGGAAGATAGAGGTGGAGGAGTAAGAGGAAGAGAGAGGAGTAAGAGAGACGAGGAAGAGAGAGGAGGAAGAGAGAGGAGGAAGAGAGAGGAGGAGGAGAGAGGAGGAGGAGAGAGGAGGAGGAGAGAGGAGGAAGAGAGAGGAGGAAGAAAGAGGATGAGGTGAGAGGAGGAAGAGAGAGGAGGAGGAGAGAGGAGGAAGAGTGAGGAGTAAGTGAGAGGAGGAAGAGATAGGAAGAAGTGAGAAGAGGAAAAGAGAGGAGGAAGACAGAGGAGGAAGAGACAGGAGGAAGAGAGAGGAGGAAGAGAGAGGAAGATGAGAGAGGAGGAAGAGAGAGGAGGAAGAGAGAGGAGGAAGAGAGAGGAAGAGGAGAGAGGAGTATGAGAGAGAAGGAGGAGAGAGGAGGAAGAGACAGGTGGAACAGAGAGGAGGAAGAGAAAGGAGGAAGAGAGGAGAAAGGAGGAAGAGAGAGGATAATGAGAGGGGAGGAGGAGAGAGGAGGAAGAGAGAGGAAGAGGAGAGAGGAGGAAGAGAGAGGAAGAAGAGAGAGGAGGAAGAGAGAGGAGGAGGAGAGAGGAGGAGGAGAGAGGAGGAGGAGAGAGGAGGAGGAGAGAGGAGGAGGAGAGAGGAGGAGGAGAGAGGAGGAAGAGAGAGGAGGAGGAGAGAGGAGGAAGAGAGAGGAGGAGGAGAGTGGAGGAAGAGAGAGGAGTAAGAGAGGAGGAAGAGAGAGGAGGAAGAGAGAGGAAGAGGAGAGAGGAGGATGAGAGAGAAGGAGGAGAACGGAGAAAGAGAGAGGAAGAAGAGAGAGGGGGAGGAGAGAGGAGGAAGAGAGAGGAGGAAGAGAGAGGTGGAAGAAGGAGGAGGAGGAGAGAGGAGGAATAGAGACGAAGAGGAGAGAGGAGGAAGAGAGAGGAGGAAGAGATAGGAAGAGGAGAGAGGAGGAAGAGAGAGGAGGAAGAGAGAGGAGGAGGAGAGAGGAGGAAGAGAGAGGAGGAAGATAGAGGAGAAAGAGAGAGGAAGAGGAGACAGGAGGAAGAGAGAAGAGGAAGCGAGAGGAAGAGGAGAGAGGAGGATGAGAGAGAAGGAGGAGAGAGGAGGAAGAGACAGGTGGAACAGAGAGGAGGAAGAGAAAGGAGGAAGAGAGGAGAAAGGAGGAAGAGAGAGGATAATGAGAGGGGAGGAGGAGAGAGGAGGAAGAGAGAGGAAGAGGAGAGAGGAGGAAGAGAGAGGAAGAAGAGAGAGGAGGAAGAGAGAGGAGGAGGAGAGAGGAGGAGGAGAGCGGAGGAGGAGAGAGGAGGAGGAGAGAGGAGGAGGAGAGAGGAGGAGGAGAGAGGAGGAGGAGAGAGGAGGAAGAGAGAGGAGGAGGAGAGAGGAGGAAGAGAGAGGAGGAGGAGAGTGGAGGAAGAGAGAGGAGTAAGAGAGAGGAGGAAGAGAGAGGAGGAAGTGAGAGGAAGATATGAGAGGAAGAGGACAGAAGAAGAGAAAGGAGGAAGAGATAGGAGGAAGAGAGAGGAAGAGGAGAGAGGAGGAGGAGAGAGGACGAAGAGAGAGGAGGAAGAGAGAGGAGGAAGAAGGAGCAGGAAGAGAGAGGAAGAGGAGAGAGGAGGAAGAGAGAGGAGGAAGAGAGAGGAGGAGGAGAGTGGAGGAAGAGTGAGGAGTAAGAGAGAGGAGGAAGAGAGAGGAGGATGAGAGAGGAGGAGGAGAGAGGAGGAAGAGACAGGTGGAAGAGAGAGGAGGAAGAGAGAAGAAGAGGATAGAGGAGGCAGCGAGAGGAGGATGAGAGAGGAGGAGGAGAGAGGAGGAAGAGAGATGAGGAAGAGAGAGGAGAAGGAGAGAGGAGGAATAGAGAGGTGTAAGACAGAGGAAGATGAGAGAGGAGGAAGAGATAGTAGGATGAGAGAGGAGGAGGAGAGAGGAGGAAGAGACAGATGGAAGAGAGAGGAAGAGGAGAGAGGAGGAGCAGAGAGGAGGAAGAGAGAGGAGGAGGAGAGAAGTGGAAGAGAGAGGAGGAAGAGAGAGGAGGAAGAGAGGTGAGGAAGAGAGAGGAGGAAGGGAGAGGAGAAAGAGAGAGGAGGAAGAGAGAGTAGGAAGAGAGAGGAGGAAGAGAGAGGAGTAAGAGAGAGGATGAAGTGACAGGTGGAAGAGAGTGGAGGAAGAGAGAGGAAGATATGAGAGGAAGAGGACAGAAGAAGAGAAAGGAGGAAGAGATAGGAGGAAGAGAGAGGAAGAGGAGAGAGGAGGAGGAGAGAGGACGAAGAGAGAGGAGGAAGAGAGAGGAGGAAGAAGGAGCAGGAAGAGAGAGGAAGAGGAGAGAGGAGGAAGAGAGAGGAGGAAGAGAGAGGAGGAGGAGAGTGGAGGAAGAGTGAGGAGTAAGAGAGAGGAGGAAGAGAGAGGAGGAAGTGAGAAGAGGAAGAGAGAGGAGGAAGAGAGAGGAGGAAGAGAGAGGAGGAAGAGAGAGGAGGAAGAGAGAGGAAGAGGAGAGATGTGGTGGTTTAGCCCCTGCCGGGGTCTGAGACCACGCGGCCGCTGCCCCTCCCCCACAAAGGGAGTGAAATACAAAGCCCCAAGTCTGAAATAAGGAAAGGTTTAATACAAAATGCAATAGCAACACAACAAACAACAGCAATAACAATAACAGTAATAGTGATAGCAATGAACAGAGCAAAATAGCTACCAAATACAGCAGTTTGAAGCACGATGTACAAAACCACGAGTGCACCGCGCTCCGCGCCAGGAAAATGTGACCTGCCAGGATGTGACGTCTGCATGGTATCTGAATAACCCGGCTAGAGCTCCCCCCGCACTGCTGGGGAAACTTAACCCTATCCTGGTTAAACCAGGACAAGAGAGAAGGAAGAGAGAGGAGGAAGAGAGAGGAAGAGCAGAGAGGAGGAAGAGAGAGGACGAAGAGAGAGTAAGAGGAGAGAGGTAGAAGAGAGAGGCGGAAGAGAGAGGAGGAGGAGAGAGGAGGAAGATAGAGGTGGAGGAGTAAGAGGAAGAGAGAGGAGTAAGAGAGACGAGGAAGAGAGAGGAGGAAGAGAGAGGAGGAAGAGAGAGGAGGAGGAGAGAGGAGGAGGAGAGAGGAGGAGGAGAGAGGAGGAAGAGAGAGGAGGAAGAAAGAGGATGAGGTGAGAGGAGGAAGAGAGAGGAGGAGGAGAGAGGAGGAAGAGTGAGGAGTAAGTGAGAGGAGGAAGAGATAGGAAGAAGTGAGAAGAGGAAAAGAGAGGAGGAAGACAGAGGAGGAAGAGACAGGAGGAAGAGAGAGGAGGAAGAGAGAGGAAGATGAGAGAGGAGGAAGAGAGAGGAGGAAGAGAGAGGTGGAGGAGTAAGAGGAAGAGAGAGGAGTAAGAGAGACGAGGAAGAGAGAGGAGGAAGAGAGAGGAGGAAGAGAGAGGAGGAGGAGAGAGGAGGAGGAGAGAGGAGGAGGAGAGAGGAGGAAGAGAGAGGAGGAAGAAAGAGGATGAGGTGAGAGGAGGAAGAGAGAGGAGGAGGAGAGAGGAGGAAGAGTGAGGAGTAAGTGAGAGGAGGAAGAGATAGGAAGAAGTGAGAAGAGGAAAAGAGAGGAGGAAGACAGAGGAGGAAGAGACAGGAGGAAGAGAGAGGAGGAAGAGAGAGGAAGATGAGAGAGGAGGAAGAGAGAGGAGGAAGAGAGAGGAGGAAGAAGGAGCAGGAAGAGAGAGGAAGAGGAGAGAGGAGGAAGAGAGAGGAGGAAGAGAGAGGAGGAGGAGAGTGGAGGAAGAGTGAGGAGTAAGAGAGAGGAGGAAGAGAGAGGAGGAAGTGAGAAGAGGAAGAGAGAGGAGGAAGAGAGAGGAGGAAGAGAGAGGAGGAAGAGAGAGGAGGAAGAGAGAGGAAGAGGAGAGAGGAGGAAGAGAGAGGAAGAGGAGAGATGTGGTGGTTTAGCCCCTGCCGGGGTCTGAGACCACGCGGCCGCTGCCCCTCCCCCACAAAGGGAGTGAAATACAAAGCCCCAAGTCTGAAATAAGGAAAGGTTTAATACAAAATGCAATAGCAACACAACAAACAACAGCAATAACAATAACAGTAATAGTGATAGCAATGAACAGAGCAAAATAGCTACCAAATACAGCAGTTTGAAGCATGATGTACAAAACCACGAGTGCACCGCGCTCCGCGCCAGGAAAATGTGACCTGCCAGGATGTGACGTCTGCATGGTATCTGAATAACCCGGCTAGAGCTCCCCCCGCACTGCTGGGGAAACTTAACCCTATCCTGGTTAAACCAGGACAAGAGAGAAGGAAGAGAGAGGAGGAAGAGAGAGGAAGAGCAGAGAGGAGGAAGAGAGAGGACGAAGAGAGAGTAAGAGGAGAGAGGTAGAAGAGAGAGGCGGAAGAGAGAGGAGGAGGAGAGAGGAGGAAGATAGAGGTGGAGGAGTAAGAGGAAGAGAGAGGAGTAAGAGAGACGAGGAAGAGAGAGGAGGAAGCGAGAGGAGGAAGAGAGAGGAGGAGGAGAGAGGAGGAGGAGAGAGGAGGAGGAGAGAGAGAGGAGGAAGAGAGAGGAGGAAGAAAGAGGATGAGGTGAGAGGAGGAAGAGAGAGGAGGAGGAGAGAGGAGGAAGAGTGAGGAGTAAGTGAGAGGAGGAAGAGATAGGAAGAAGTGAGAAGAGGAAAAGAGAGGAGGAAGACAGAGGAGGAAGAGACAGGAGGAAGAGAGAGGAGGAAGAGAGAGGAAGATGAGAGAGGAGGAAGAGAGAGGAGGAAGAGAGAGGAGGAAGAGAGAGGAAGAGGAGAGAGGAGTATGAGAGAGAAGGAGGAGAGAGGAGGAAGAGACAGGTGGAACAGAGAGGAGGAAGAGAAAGGAGGAAGAGAGGAGAAAGGAGGAAGAGAGAGGATAATGAGAGGGGAGGAGGAGAGAGGAGGAAGAGAGAGGAAGAGGAGAGAGGAGGAAGAGAGAGGAAGAAGAGAGAGGAGGAAGAGAGAGGAGGAGGAGAGAGGAGGAGGAGAGAGGAGGAGGAGAGAGGAGGAGGAGAGAGGAGGAGGAGAGAGGAGGAGGAGAGAGGAGGAAGAGAGAGGAGGAGGAGAGAGGAGGAAGAGAGAGGAGGAGGAGAGTGGAGGAAGAGAGAGGAGTAAGAGAGGAGGAAGAGAGAGGAGGAAGAGAGAGGAAGAGGAGAGAGGAGGATGAGAGAGAAGGAGGAGAACGGAGAAAGAGAGAGGAAGAAGAGAGAGGGGGAGGAGAGAGGAGGAAGAGAGAGGAGGAAGAGAGAGGTGGAAGAAGGAGGAGGAGGAGAGAGGAGGAATAGAGACGAAGAGGAGAGAGGAGGAAGAGAGAGGAGGAAGAGATAGGAAGAGGAGAGAGGAGGAAGAGAGAGGAGGAAGAGAGAGGAGGAGGAGAGAGGAGGAAGAGAGAGGAGGAAGATAGAGGAGAAAGAGAGAGGAAGAGGAGACAGGAGGAAGAGAGAAGAGGAAGCGAGAGGAAGAGGAGAGAGGAGGATGAGAGAGAAGGAGGAGAGAGGAGGAAGAGACAGGTGGAACAGAGAGGAGGAAGAGAAAGGAGGAAGAGAGGAGAAAGGAGGAAGAGAGAGGATAATGAGAGGGGAGGAGGAGAGAGGAGGAAGAGAGAGGAAGAGGAGAGAGGAGGAAGAGAGAGGAAGAAGAGAGAGGAGGAAGAGAGAGGAGGAGGAGAGAGGAGGAGGAGAGCGGAGGAGGAGAGAGGAGGAGGAGAGAGGAGGAGGAGAGAGGAGGAGGAGAGAGGAGGAGGAGAGAGGAGGAAGAGAGAGGAGGAGGAGAGAGGAGGAAGAGAGAGGAGGAGGAGAGTGGAGGAAGAGAGAGGAGTAAGAGAGAGGAGGAAGAGAGAGGAGGAAGTGAGAGGAAGATATGAGAGGAAGAGGACAGAAGAAGAGAAAGGAGGAAGAGATAGGAGGAAGAGAGAGGAAGAGGAGAGAGGAGGAGGAGAGAGGACGAAGAGAGAGGAGGAAGAGAGAGGAGGAAGAAGGAGCAGGAAGAGAGAGGAAGAGGAGAGAGGAGGAAGAGAGAGGAGGAAGAGAGAGGAGGAGGAGAGTGGAGGAAGAGTGAGGAGTAAGAGAGAGGAGGAAGAGAGAGGAGGATGAGAGAGGAGGAGGAGAGAGGAGGAAGAGACAGGTGGAAGAGAGAGGAGGAAGAGAGAAGAAGAGGATAGAGGAGGCAGCGAGAGGAGGATGAGAGAGGAGGAGGAGAGAGGAGGAAGAGAGATGAGGAAGAGAGAGGAGAAGGAGAGAGGAGGAATAGAGAGGTGTAAGACAGAGGAAGATGAGAGAGGAGGAAGAGATAGTAGGATGAGAGAGGAGGAGGAGAGAGGAGGAAGAGACAGATGGAAGAGAGAGGAAGAGGAGAGAGGAGGAGCAGAGAGGAGGAAGAGAGAGGAGGAGGAGAGAAGTGGAAGAGAGAGGAGGAAGAGAGAGGAGGAAGAGAGGTGAGGAAGAGAGAGGAGGAAGGGAGAGGAGAAAGAGAGAGGAGGAAGAGAGAGTAGGAAGAGAGAGGAGGAAGAGAGAGGAGTAAGAGAGAGGATGAAGTGACAGGTGGAAGAGAGTGGAGGAAGAGAGAGGAAGATATGAGAGGAAGAGGACAGAAGAAGAGAAAGGAGGAAGAGATAGGAGGAAGAGAGAGGAAGAGGAGAGAGGAGGAGGAGAGAGGACGAAGAGAGAGGAGGAAGAGAGAGGAGGAAGAAGGAGCAGGAAGAGAGAGGAAGAGGAGAGAGGAGGAAGAGAGAGGAGGAAGAGAGAGGAGGAGGAGAGTGGAGGAAGAGTGAGGAGTAAGAGAGAGGAGGAAGAGAGAGGAGGAAGTGAGAAGAGGAAGAGAGAGGAGGAAGAGAGAGGAGGAAGAGAGAGGAGGAAGAGAGAGGAGGAAGAGAGAGGAAGAGGAGAGATGTGGTGGTTTAGCCCCTGCCGGGGTCTGAGACCACGCGGCCGCTGCCCCTCCCCCACAAAGGGAGTGAAATACAAAGCCCCAAGTCTGAAATAAGGAAAGGTTTAATACAAAATGCAATAGCAACACAACAAACAACAGCAATAACAATAACAGTAATAGTGATAGCAATGAACAGAGCAAAATAGCTACCAAATACAGCAGTTTGAAGCACGATGTACAAAACCACGAGTGCACCGCGCTCCGCGCCAGGAAAATGTGACCTGCCAGGATGTGACGTCTGCATGGTATCTGAATAACCCGGCTAGAGCTCCCCCCGCACTGCTGGGGAAACTTAACCCTATCCTGGTTAAACCAGGACAAGAGAGAAGGAAGAGAGAGGAGGAAGAGAGAGGAAGAGCAGAGAGGAGGAAGAGAGAGGACGAAGAGAGAGTAAGAGGAGAGAGGTAGAAGAGAGAGGCGGAAGAGAGAGGAGGAGGAGAGAGGAGGAAGATAGAGGTGGAGGAGTAAGAGGAAGAGAGAGGAGTAAGAGAGACGAGGAAGAGAGAGGAGGAAGAGAGAGGAGGAAGAGAGAGGAGGAGGAGAGAGGAGGAGGAGAGAGGAGGAGGAGAGAGGAGGAAGAGAGAGGAGGAAGAAAGAGGATGAGGTGAGAGGAGGAAGAGAGAGGAGGAGGAGAGAGGAGGAAGAGTGAGGAGTAAGTGAGAGGAGGAAGAGATAGGAAGAAGTGAGAAGAGGAAAAGAGAGGAGGAAGACAGAGGAGGAAGAGACAGGAGGAAGAGAGAGGAGGAAGAGAGAGGAAGATGAGAGAGGAGGAAGAGAGAGGAGGAAGAGAGAGGAGGAAGAAGGAGCAGGAAGAGAGAGGAAGAGGAGAGAGGAGGAAGAGAGAGGAGGAGGAGAGAGGAGGAGGAGAGAGGAGGAGGAGAGAGGAGGAGGAGAGAGGAGGAGGAGAGAGGAGGAGGAGAGAGGAGGAGAGAGGAGGAAGAGAGAGGAGGAGGAGAGAGGAGGAAGAGAGAGGAGGAGGAGAGTGGAGGAAGAGAGAGGAGTAAGAGAGGATGAAGAGAGAGGAGGAAGAGAGAGGAGGAAGAGAGAGGAAGATGAGAGAGGAGGAAGAGAGAGGAGGAAGAGAGAGGAGGAAGAGAGAGGAAGAGGAGAGAGGAGGATGAGAGAGAAGGAGGAGAACGGAGAAAGAGAGAGGAAGAAGAGAGAGGGGGAGGAGAGAGGAGGAAGAGAGAGGAGGAAGAGATAGGAAGAGGAGAGAGGAGGAAGAGAGAGGAGGAAGAGAGAGGAGGAGGAGAGAGGAGGAAGAGAGAGGAGGAAGATAGAGGAGAAAGAGAGAGGAAGAGGAGACAGGAGGAAGAGAGAAGAGGAAGCGAGAGGAAGAGGAGAGAGGAGGATGAGAGAGAAGGAGGAGAGAGGAGGAAGAGACAGGTGGAACAGAGAGGAGGAAGAGAAAGGAGGAAGAGAGGAGAAAGGAGGAAGAGAGAGGATAATGAGAGGGGAGGAGGAGAGAGGAGGAAGAGAGAGGAAGAGGAGAGAGGAGGAAGAGAGAGGAAGAAGAGAGAGGAGGAAGAGAGAGGAGGAGGAGAGAGGAGGAGGAGAGCGGAGGAGGAGAGAGGAGGAGGAGAGAGGAGGAGGAGAGAGGAGGAGGAGAGAGGAGGAGGAGAGAGGAGGAAGAGAGAGGAGGAGGAGAGAGGAGGAAGAGAGAGGAGGAGGAGAGTGGAGGAAGAGAGAGGAGTAAGAGAGAGGAGGAAGAGAGAGGAGGAAGAGAGAGGAGGAAGAGAGAGGAAGATGAGAGAGGAGGAAGAGAGAGGAGGAAGAGAGAGGAGGAAGAGAGAGGAAGAGGAGAGAGGAGGATGAGAGAGAAGCAGGAGAACGGAGAAAGAGAGAGGAAGAAGAGAGAGGGGGAGGAGAGAGGAGGAAGAGAGAGGAGGAAGAGATAGGAAGAGGAGAGAGGAGGAAGAGAGAGGAGGAAGAGAGAGGAGGAGGAGAGAGGAGGAAGAGAGAGAGTAGGAAGAGAGAAGAGGAAGTGAGAGGAAGAGGAGAGAGGAGGAGAGAGGAGGAAGAGAGAGGAAGAAGAGAATGAAAGAGGAGAGAGGAGGAAGAGAGAGGAAGAGGAGAGAGGAAGAAGAGAGAGGAGTAAGAGAGAGGAGGAGGAGAGAGGAGGAAGAGACAGGTGGAAGAGAGAGGAGGAAGAGAGAAGAAGAGGATAGAGGAGGCAACGAGAGGAGGATGAGAGAGGAGGAGGAGAGAGGAGGAAGAGAGATGAGGAAGAGAGAGGAGAAGGAGAGAGGAGGAATAGAGAGGTGTAAGACAGAGGAAGATGAGAGAGGAGGAAGAGAGAGTAGGACGAGAGAGGAGGAGGAGAGAGGAGGAAGAGACAGATGGAAGAGAGAGGAAGAGGAGAGAGGAGGAGCAGAGAGGAGGAAGAGAGAGGAGGAGGAGAGAAGTGGAATAGAGAGGAGGAAGAGAGAGGAGGAAGAGAGGTGAGGAAGAGAGAGGAGGAAGGGAGAGGAGAAAGAGAGAGGAGGAAGAGAGAGTAGGAAGAGAGAGGAGGAAGAGAGAGGAGTAAGAGAGAGGATGAAGTGACAGGTGGAAGAGAGTGGAGGAAGAGAGAGGAAGATATGAGAGGAAGAGGACAGAAGAAGAGAAAGGAGGAAGAGATAGGAGGAAGAGAGAGGAAGAGGAGAGAGGAGGAGGAGAGAGGACGAAGAGAGAGGAGGAAGAGAGAGGAGGAAGAAGGAGCAGGAAGAGAGAGGAAGAGGAGAGAGGAGGAAGAGTGAGGAGTAAGAGAGAGGAGGAAGAGAGAGGAGGAAGTGAGAAGAGGAAGAGAGAGGAGGAAGAGAGAGGAGGAAGAGAGAGGAGGAAGAGAGAGGAGGAAGAGAGAGGAAGAGGAGAGAGGAGGAAGAGAGAGGAAGAGGAGAGATGTGGTGGTTTAGCCCCTGCCGGGGTCTGAGACCACGCGGCCGCTGCCCCTCCCCCACAAAGGGAGTGAAATACAAAGCCCCAAGTCTGAAATAAGGAAAGGTTTAATACAAAATGCAATAGCAACACAACAAACAACAGCAATAACAATAACAGTAATAGTGATAGCAATGAACAGAGCAAAATAGCTACCAAATACAGCAGTTTGAAGCACGATGTACAAAACCACGAGTGCACCGTGCTCCGCGCCAGGAAAATGTGACCTGCCAGGATGTGACGTCTGCATGGTATCTGAATAACCCGGCTAGAGCTCCCCCCGCACTGCTGGGGAAACTTAACCCTATCCTGGTTAAACCAGGACAAGAGAGAAGGAAGAGAGAGGAGGAAGAGAGAGGAAGAGCAGAGAGGAGGAAGAGAGAGGACGAAGAGAGAGTAAGAGGAGAGAGGTAGAAGAGAGAGGCGGAAGAGAGAGGAGGAGGAGAGAGGAGGAAGATAGAGGTGGAGGAGTAAGAGGAAGAGAGAGGAGTAAGAGAGACGAGGAAGAGAGAGGAGGAAGAGAGAGGAGGAAGAGAGAGGAGGAGGAGAGAGGAGGAGGAGAGAGGAGGAGGAGAGAGGAGGAAGAGAGAGGAGGAAGAAAGAGGATGAGGTGAGAGGAGGAAGAGAGAGGAGGAGGAGAGAGGAGGAAGAGTGAGGAGTAAGTGAGAGGAGGAAGAGATAGGAAGAAGTGAGAAGAGGAAAAGAGAGGAGGAAGAGAGAGGAGGAAGAGACAGGAGGAAGAGAGAGGAGGAAGAGAGAGGAAGATGAGAGAGGAGGAAGAGAGAGGAGGAAGAGAGAGGAGGAAGAGAGAGGAAGAGGAGAGAGGAGGATGAGAGAGAAGGAGGAGAACGGAGAAAGAGAGAGGAAGAAGAGAGAGGAGGAGGAGAGAGGAGGAAGAGAGAGGAGGAAGAGAGAGGTGGAAGAAGGAGGAGGAGGAGAGAGGAGGAATAGAGACGAAGAGGAGAGAGGAGGAAGAGAGAGGAGGAAGAGAGAGGAGAAGGAGAGAGGAGGAAGAGAGAGGAGGAAGATAGAGGAGGAGGAGAGAGGAAGAGGAGACAGGAGGAAGAGAGAAGAGGAAGCGAGAGGAAGAGGAGAGAGGAGGAGGAGAGCGGAAGCAGAGAGAGGAGGAATAGTTAGGAAGAGGAGAGATGAGGAAGAGAGAGGAGGAAGAGAGAGGAGTAAGAGAGAGGAAGAAGGGAGAGGAGGAGGAGAGAAGAGGAAGTGAGAGGAAGAGTGGAGAGGAGGAGGAGAGAAGAAGAAGAGAGAGGAGGAAGAGTGAGGAAGAGGAGAGAGGAGGAAGAGAGAGGAGGAAGAGAGAGGAGGAAGAGAGAGGAGGAAGAGAGAGGAGGATGAGAGAGGAGGAAGAGAGAGGAGGAAGAGAGAGGAGGGAGAAGGAGGAGGAAGAGAGAGGAAGGGGAGAGAGGAGGAAGAGAGAGGAGGAAGAGAGAGGAGGAAGAGAGAGGAGAAAGAGAGAGGAAGAAGACAGAGGAGGAATAGAGAGGAAGAGGAGAGAGGAGGAAGAGAGAGGAGGAAGACAGGAAGAGGAGAGAGGAGGAAGAGAGAGGAGGAAGAGAGAAGAGGAAGTGAGAGGAAGAGGAGAGAGGAGGAGAGAGGACGAAGAGAGAGGAGGAAGAGAATGAAAGAGGAGAGAGGCGGAAGCGAGAGGAGGAAGAGAAAGGAAGAGGAGAGAGGAAGGGGAGAGAGGAGGAAGAGAGAGGAAGAGGAGAGAGGATGAAGGGAGAGGAGGAAGAGAGAGGAGGAGGAGAGAGGAGGAAGGGAGAGGAGGAAGAGAGAGGAAGAGGAGAGAGGAAGAAGAGAGAGGATAAAGAGAGATGAGGAAGAGAGAGGAGGGGGAGAGAGGAGGAAGAGAGAGGAGGAAGAAAGAGGAGGAGGAGGGAGGAGGAAGAGAGAGGAGGAGGAGAGAGGAGTAAGAGTGAGGAGTAAGAGAGAGGGGGAAGAGAGAAGAGGAAGTGAGAAGAGGAAGAGAGAGGAGGAAGAGAGAGGAGGAAGAGACAGGAGTAAGAGAGAGGAGGAAGAGAGAAGAAGAGGAGAGAGGAGACAGAGAGAGGAGGATGAGAGAGGAGGAGGAGAGAGGAGGAAGAGATAAGAGGAAGAGAGAGGAGGAAGAGAGAGGAGAAGCATAGAGGAGGAATAGAGAGGTGGAAGAGAGAGGAAGATGAGAGAGGAGGAAGAGAGAGGAGGATGAGAGAGGAGGAGGAGAGAGGAGGAAGAGACAGGTGGAAGAGAGAGGAGGAAGAGAGAAGAAGAGGATAGAGGAGGCAGCGAGAGGAGGATGAGAGAGGAGGAGGAGAGAGGAGGAAGAGAGATGAGGAAGAGAGAGGAGAAGGAGAGAGGAGGAAGAGAGAGGTGGAAGACAGAGGAAGATGAGAGAGGAGGAAGAGAGAGTAGGATGAGAGAGGAGGAGGAGAGAGGAGGAAGAGACAGGTGGAAGAGAGAGGAAGAGGAGAGAGGAGGAGCAGAGAGGAGGAAGAGAGAGGAGGAGGAGAGAAGTGGAAGAGAGAGGAGGAAGGGAGAGGAGAAAGAGAGAGGAGGAAGAGAGAGTAGGAAGAGAGAGGAGGAAGAGAGAGGAGTAAGAGAGAGGATGAAGTGACAGGTGGAAGAGAGTGGAGGAAGAGAGGGGAAGATATGAGAGGAAGAGGACAGAAGAAGAGAAAGGAGGAAGAGATAGGAGGAAGAGAGAGGAAGAGGAGAGAGGAGGAGGAGAGAGGACGAAGAGAGAGGAGGAAGAGAGAGGAGGAAGAAGGAGGAGGAAGAGAGAGGAAGAGGAGAGAGGAGGAAGAGAGAGGAGGAAGAGAGAGGAGGAGGAGAGTGGAGGAAGAGACAGGAGTAAGAGAGAGGAGGAAGCGAGAAGAAGAGGAGAGAGGAGGCAGAGAGAGGAGGATGAGAGAGGAGAAGCAGAGAGGAGGAATAGAGAGGTGGAAGAGAGAGGAAGATGAGAGAGGAGGAAGAGAGAGGAGGATGAGAGAGGAGGAGGAGAGAGGAGGAAGAGACAGGTGGAAGAGAGAGGAGGAAGAGAGAAGAAGAGGAGACAGGAGGCAGCGAGAGGAGGATGAGAGAGGAGGAGGAGAGAGGAGGAAGAGAGAGGAGGAAGAGAGAGGAGAAGGAGAGAGGAGGAATAGAGAGGTGGAAGACAGAGGAAGATTAGAGAGGAGGAAGAGAGAGGAGGATGAGAGAGGAGGAGGAGAGAGGAGGAAGAGACAGGTGGAACAGAGAGGAGGAAGAGAAAGGAGGAAGAGAGGAGAAAGGAGGAAGAGAGAGGATAATGAGAGGGGAGGAGGAGAGAGGAGGAAGAGAGAGGAAGAGGAGAGAGGAGGAAGAGAGAGGAAGAAGAGAGAGGAGGAAGAGAGAGGAGGAGGAGAGAGGAGGAGGAGAGAGGAGGAGGAGAGAGGAGGAGGAGAGAGGAGGAGGAGAGAGGAGGAGGAGAGAGGAGGAGGAGAGAGGAGGAAGAGAGAGGAGGAGGAGAGAGGAGGAAGAGAGAGGAGGAGGAGAGTGGAGGAAGAGAGAGGAGTAAGAGAGAGGAGGAAGAGAGAGGAGGAAGAGAGAGGAGGAAGAGAGAGGAAGATGAGAGAGGAGGAAGAGAGAGGTGGAAGAGAGAGGAGGAAGAGAGAGGAGGAAGAGAGAGGAGGATGAGAGAGGAGGAAGAGAGAGGAGGAAGAGAGAGGAGGGAGAAGGAGGAGGAAGAGAGAGGAAGAGGAGAGAGGAGGAAGAGAGAGGAGGAAGAGAGAGGAGGAAGAGAGAGGAGAAAGAGAGAGGAAGAAGACAGAGGAGGAATAGAGAGGAAGAGGAGAGAGGAGGAAGAGAGAGGAGGAAGACAGAGGAAGAGGAGAGAGGAGGAAGAGAGAGGAGGAAGAGAGAGGAGGGAGAGAGAGGAGGAATAGAGAGGAAGAAGAAAGAGGAGGAAGAGAGAAGAGGAAGTCAGAGGAAGAGGAGAGAGGAGGAGTGAGGAGGAAGAGAGAGGAGGAAGTTGAGGAAGAGGAGAGAGGAGGAAGAGACAGTAGGAAGAGAGAGGAGTAAGAGAGAGGAGGAAGAGTGAGGAAGAAGAGAGAGGAGGAAGAGAGAGGAGGAAGAGAGAGGAAGATATGAGAGGAAGAGGACAGATGAGGAGAAAGGAGGAAGAGAGAGGAGGAAGAGATAGGAAGAGGTGAGAGGAGGAGGAGAGAGGACGAAGAGAGAGGAGGAAGAGACAGGAGGAACAGGAAGGAGGAAGAGAGAGGAAGAGGAGAGAGGAGGAAGAGAGAAGAGGAAGAGAGAGGAGGAAGAGAGAGGAGGAGGAGAGAGGAAGAAGAGAGAGGAGGAAGAGAGAAGAGGAAGTGAGAGGAAGAGGAGAGAGGAGGAGAGAGGACGAAGAGAGAGGAGGAAGAGAATGAAAGAGGAGAGAGGAGGAAGAGAGAGGAGGAAGAGAAAGGAAGAGGAGAGAGGAAGAGGAGAGAGGAGGAAGAGAGAGGAAGACGAGAGAGGATGAAGAGAGAGGAGGAAGAGAGAGGAGGAGGAGAGAGGAGGAAGGGAGAGGAGGAAGAGAGAGGAAGAGGAGAGAGGAAGAAGAGAGAGGATAAAGAGAGAGGAGGAAGAGAGAGGAGGGGGAGAGAGGAGGAAGAGAGAGGAGGAAGAAAGAGGAGGAGGAGAGAGGAGTAAGAGTGAGGAGTAAGAGACAGGAGGAAGAGAGAGGAGGAAGTGAGAAGAGGAAGAGAGAGGAGGAAGAGAGAGGAGGAAGAGACAGG
This sequence comes from Strix occidentalis, assembly GCA_030819815.1. Taxonomy (NCBI): domain Eukaryota; kingdom Metazoa; phylum Chordata; class Aves; order Strigiformes; family Strigidae; genus Strix; species Strix occidentalis. The sequence continues at coordinate 38,945 of JASWHU010000271.1, forward strand.
AGTAAGAGAGAGGAGGAAGAGAGAAGAAGAGGAGAGAGGAGACAGAGAGAGGAGGATGAGAGAGGAGGAGGAGAGAGGAGGAAGAGATAAGAGGAAGAGAGAGGAGGAAGAGAGAGGAGAAGCATAGAGGAGGAATAGAGAGGTGGAAGAGAGAGGAAGATGAGAGAGGAGGAAGAGAGAGGAGGATGAGAGAGGAGGAGGAGAGAGGAGGAAGAGACAGGTGGAAGAGAGAGGAGGAAGAGAGAAGAAGAGGATAGAGGAGGCAGCGAGAGGAGGATGAGAGAGGAGGAGGAGAGAGGAGGAAGAGAGATGAGGAAGAGAGAGGAGAAGGAGAGAGGAGGAATAGAGAGGTGTAAGACAGAGGAAGATGAGAGAGGAGGAAGAGAGAGTAGGATGAGAGAGGAGGAGGAGAGAGGAGGAAGAGACAGATGGAAGAGAGAGGAAGAGGAGAGAGGAGGAGCAGAGAGGAGGAAGAGAGAGGAGGAGGAGAGAAGTGGAAGAGAGAGGAGGAAGAGAGAGGAGGAAGAGAGGTGAGGAAGAGAGAGGAGGAAGGGAGAGGAGAAAGAGAGAGGAGGAAGAGAGAGTAGGAAGAGAGAGGAGGAAGAGAGAGGAGTAAGAGAGAGGATGAAGTGACAGGTGGAAGAGAGTGGAGGAAGAGAGAGGAAGATATGAGAGGAAGAGGACAGAAGAAGAGAAAGGAGGAAGAGATAGGAGGAAGAGAGAGGAAGAGGAGAGAGGAGGAGGAGAGAGGACGAAGAGAGAGGAGGAAGAGAGAGGAGGAAGAAGGAGCAGGAAGAGAGAGGAAGAGGAGAGAGGAGGAAGAGAGAGGAGGAAGAGAGAGGAGGAGGAGAGTGGAGGAAGAGTGAGGAGTAAGAGAGAGGAGGAAGAGAGAGGAGGAAGTGAGAAGAGGAAGAGAGAGGAGGAAGAGAGAGGAGGAAGAGAGAGGAGGAAGAGAGAGGAGGAAGAGAGAGGAAGAGGAGAGAGGAGGAAGAGAGAGGAAGAGGAGAGATGTGGTGGTTTAGCCCCTGCCGGGGTCTGAGACCACGCGGCCGCTGCCCCTCCCCCACAAAGGGAGTGAAATACAAAGCCCCAAGTCTGAAATAAGGAAAGGTTTAATACAAAATGCAATAGCAACACAACAAACAACAGCAATAACAATAACAGTAATAGTGATAGCAATGAACAGAGCAAAATAGCTACCAAATACAGCAGTTTGAAGCACGATGTACAAAACCACGAGTGCACCGCGCTCCGCGCCAGGAAAATGTGACCTGCCAGGATGTGACGTCTGCATGGTATCTGAATAACCCGGCTAGAGCTCCCCCCGCACTGCTGGGGAAACTTAACCCTATCCTGGTTAAACCAGGACAAGAGAGAAGGAAGAGAGAGGAGGAAGAGAGAGGAAGAGCAGAGAGGAGGAAGAGAGAGGACGAAGAGAGAGTAAGAGGAGAGAGGTAGAAGAGAGAGGCGGAAGAGAGAGGAGGAGGAGAGAGGAGGAAGATAGAGGTGGAGGAGTAAGAGGAAGAGAGAGGAGTAAGAGAGACGAGGAAGAGAGAGGAGGAAGAGAGAGGAGGAAGAGAGAGGAGGAGGAGAGAGGAGGAGGAGAGAGGAGGAGGAGAGAGGAGGAAGAGAGAGGAGGAAGAAAGAGGATGAGGTGAGAGGAGGAAGAGAGAGGAGGAGGAGAGAGGAGGAAGAGTGAGGAGTAAGTGAGAGGAGGAAGAGATAGGAAGAAGTGAGAAGAGGAAAAGAGAGGAGGAAGAGAGAGGAGGAAGAGACAGGAGGAAGAGAGAGGAGGAAGAGAGAGGAAGATGAGAGAGGAGGAAGAGAGAGGAAGATGAGAGAGGAGGAAGAGAGAGGAGGAAGAGAGAGGAGGAAGAGAGAGGAAGAGGAGAGAGGAGGATGAGAGAGAAGGAGGAGAGAGGAGGAAGAGACAGGTGGAACAGAGAGGAGGAAGCGAAAGGAGGAAGAGAGGAGAAAGGAGGAAGAGAGAGGATAATGAGAGGGGAGGAGGAGAGAGGAGGAAGAGAGAGGAAGAGGAGAGAGGAGGAAGAGAGAGGAAGAAGAGAGAGGAGGAAGAGAGAGGAGGAGGAGAGAGGAGGAGGAGAGAGGAGGAGGAGAGAGGAGGAGGAGAGAGGAGGAGGAGAGAGGAGGAGGAGAGAGGAGGAGGAGAGAGGAGGAAGAGAGAGGAGGAGGAGAGAGGAGGAAGAGAGAGGAGGAGGAGAGTGGAGGAAGAGAGAGGAGTAAGAGAGGAGGAAGAGAGAGGAGGAAGAGAGAGGAGGAAGAGAGAGGAAGATGAGAGAGGAGGAAGAGAGAGGAGGAAGAGAGAGGAGGAAGAGAGAGGAAGAGGAGAGAGGAGGATGAGAGAGAAGGAGGAGAACGGAGAAAGAGAGAGGAAGAAGAGAGAGGGGGAGGAGAGAGGAGGAAGAGAGAGGAGGAAGAGAGAGGTGGAAGAAGGAGGAGGAGGAGAGAGGAGGAATAGAGACGAAGAGGAGAGAGGAGGAAGAGAGAGGAGGAAGAGATAGGAAGAGGAGAGAGGAGGAAGAGAGAGGAGGAAGAGAGAGGAGGAGGAGAGAGGAGGAAGAGAGAGGAGGAAGATAGAGGAGAAAGAGAGAGGAAGAGGAGACAGGAGGAAGAGAGAAGAGGAAGCGAGAGGAAGAGGAGAGAGGAGGATGAGAGAGAAGGAGGAGAGAGGAGGAAGAGACAGGTGGAACAGAGAGGAGGAAGAGAAAGGAGGAAGAGAGGAGAAAGGAGGAAGAGAGAGGATAATGAGAGGGGAGGAGGAGAGAGGAGGAAGAGAGAGGAAGAGGAGAGAGGAGGAAGAGAGAGGAAGAAGAGAGAGGAGGAAGAGAGAGGAGGAGGAGAGAGGAGGAGGAGAGCGGAGGAGGAGAGAGGAGGAGGAGAGAGGAGGAGGAGAGAGGAGGAGGAGAGAGGACGAGGAGAGAGGAGGAAGAGAGAGGAGGAGGAGAGAGGAGGAAGAGAGAGGAGGAGGAGAGTGGAGGAAGAGAGAGGAGTAAGAGAGAGGAGGAAGAGAGAGGAGGAAGAGAGAGGAGGAAGAGAGAGGAAGATGAGAGAGGAGGAAGAGAGAGGAGGAAGAGAGAGGAGGAAGAGAGAGGAAGAGGAGAGAGGAGGATGAGAGAGAAGCAGGAGAACGGAGAAAGAGAGAGGAAGAAGAGAGAGGGGGAGGAGAGAGGAGGAAGAGAGAGGAGGAAGAGAGAGGTGGAAGAAGGAGGAGGAGGAGAGAGGAGGAATAGAGACGAAGAGGAGAGAGGAGGAAGAGAGAGGAGGAAGAGATAGGAAGAGGAGAGAGGAGGAAGAGAGAGGAGGAAGAGAGAGGAGGAGGAGAGAGGAGGAAGAGAGAGAGTAGGAAGAGAGAAGAGGAAGTGAGAGGAAGAGGAGAGAGGAGGAGAGAGGAGGAAGAGAGAGGAGGAAGAGAATGAAAGAGGAGAGAGGAGGAAGAGAGAGGAAGAGGAGAGAGGAAGAAGAGAGAGGAGTAAGAGAGAGGAGGAGGAGAGAGGAGGAAGAGACAGGTGGAAGAGAGAGGAGGAAGAGAGAAGAAGAGGATAGAGGAGGCAACGAGAGGAGGATGAGAGAGGAGGAGGAGAGAGGAGGAAGACAGATGAGGAAGAGAGAGGAGAAGGAGAGAGGAGGAATAGAGAGGTGTAAGACAGAGGAAGATGAGAGAGGAGGAAGAGAGAGTAGGACGAGAGAGGAGGAGGAGAGAGGAGGAAGAGACAGATGGAAGAGAGAGGAAGAGGAGAGAGGAGGAGCAGAGAGGAGGAAGAGAGAGGAGGAGGAGAGAAGTGGAAGAGAGAGGAGGAAGAGAGAGGAGGAAGAGAGGTGAGGAAGAGAGAGGAGGAAGGGAGAGGAGAAAGAGAGAGGAGGAAGAGAGAGTAGGAAGAGAGAGGAGGAAGAGAGAGGAGTAAGAGAGAGGATGAAGTGACAGGTGGAAGAGAGTGGAGGAAGAGAGAGGAAGATTTGAGAGGAAGAGGACAGAAGAAGAGAAAGGAGGAAGAGATAGGAGGAAGAGAGAGGAAGAGGAGAGAGGAGGAGGAGAGAGGACGAAGAGAGAGGAGGAAGAGAGAGGAGGAAGAAGGAGCAGGAAGAGAGAGGAAGAGGAGAGAGGAGGAAGAGAGAGGAGGAAGAGAGAGGAGGAGGAGAGTGGAGGAAGAGTGAGGAGTAAGAGAGAGGAGGAAGAGAGAGGAGGAAGTGAGAAGAGGAAGAGAGAGGAGGAAGAGAGAGGAGGAAGAGAGAGGAGGAAGAGAGAGGAGGAAGAGAGAGGAAGAGGAGAGAGGAGGAAGAGAGAGGAAGAGGAGAGATGTGGTGGTTTAGCCCCTGCCGGGGTCTGAGACCACGCGGCCGCTGCCCCTCCCCCACAAAGGGAGTGAAATACAAAGCCCCAAGTCTGAAATAAGGAAAGGTTTAATACAAAATGCAATAGCAACACAACAAACAACAGCAATAACAATAACAGTAATAGTGATAGCAATGAACAGAGCAAAATAGCTACCAAATACAGCAGTTTGAAGCACGATGTACAAAACCACGAGTGCACCGCGCTCCGCGCCAGGAAAATGTGACCTGCCAGGATGTGACGTCTGCATGGTATCTGAATAACCCGGCTAGAGCTCCCCCCGCACTGCTGGGGAAACTTAACCCTATCCTGGTTAAACCAGGACAAGAGAGAAGGAAGAGAGAGGAGGAAGAGAGAGGAAGAGCAGAGAGGAGGAAGAGAGAGGACGAAGAGAGAGTAAGAGGAGAGAGGTAGAAGAGAGAGGCGGAAGAGAGAGGAGGAGGAGAGAGGAGGAAGATAGAGGTGGAGGAGTAAGAGGAAGAGAGAGGAGTAAGAGAGACGAGGAAGAGAGAGGAGGAAGAGAGAGGAGGAAGAGAGAGGAGGAGGAGAGAGGAGGAGGAGAGAGGAGGAGGAGAGAGGAGGAAGAGAGAGGAGGAAGAAAGAGGATGAGGTGAGAGGAGGAAGAGAGAGGAGGAGGAGAGAGGAGGAAGAGTGAGGAGTAAGTGAGAGGAGGAAGAGATAGGAAGAAGTGAGAAGAGGAAAAGAGAGGAGGAAGAGAGAGGAGGAAGAGACAGGAGGAAGAGAGAGGAGGAAGAGAGAGGAAGATGAGAGAGGAGGAAGAGAGAGGAGGAAGAGAGAGGAGGAAGAGAGAGGAAGAGGAGAGAGGAGGATGAGAGAGAAGGAGGAGAGAGGAGGAAGAGACAGGTGGAACAGAGAGGAGGAAGAGAAAGGAGGAAGAGAGGAGAAAGGAGGAAGAGAGAGGATAATGAGAGGGGAGGAGGAGAGAGGAGGAAGAGAGAGGAAGAGGAGAGAGGAGGAAGAGAGAGGAAGAAGAGAGAGGAGGAAGAGAGAGGAGGAGGAGAGAGGAGGAGGAGAGAGGAGGAGGAGAGAGGAGGAGGAGAGAGGAGGAGGAGAGAGGAGGAGGAGAGAGGAGGAGGAGAGAGGAGGAAGAGAGAGGAGGAGGAGAGAGGAGGAAGAGAGAGGAGGAGGAGAGTGGAGGAAGAGAGAGGAGTAAGAGAGGAGGAAGAGAGAGGAGGAAGAGAGAGGAGGAAGAGAGAGGAAGATGAGAGAGGAGGAAGAGAGAGGAGGAAGAGAGAGGAGGAAGAGAGAGGAAGAGGAGAGAGGAGGATGAGAGAGAAGGAGGAGAACGGAGAAAGAGAGAGGAAGAAGAGAGAGGGGGAGGAGAGAGGAGGAAGAGAGAGGAGGAAGAGAGAGGTGGAAGAAGGAGGAGGAGGAGAGAGGAGGAATAGAGACGAAGAGGAGAGAGGAGGAAGAGAGAGGAGGAAGAGATAGGAAGAGGAGAGAGGAGGAAGAGAGAGGAGGAAGAGAGAGGAGGAGGAGAGAGGAGGAAGAGAGAGGAGGAGGAGAGTGGAGGAAGAGAGAGGAGTAAGAGAGAGGAGGAAGAGAGAGGAGGAAGAGAGAGGAGGAAGAGAGAGGAAGATGAGAGAGGAGGAAGAGAGAGGAGGAAGAGAGAGGAGGAAGAGAGAGGAAGAGGAGAGAGGAGGATGAGAGAGAAGCAGGAGAACGGAGAAAGAGAGAGGAAGAAGAGAGAGGGGGAGGAGAGAGGAGGAAGAGAGAGGTGGAAGAAGGAGGAGGAGGAGAGAGGAGGAATAGAGACGAAGAGGAGAGAGGAGGAAGAGAGAGGAGGAAGAGATAGGAAGAGGAGAGAGGAGGAAGAGAGAGGAGGAAGAGAGAGGAGGAGGAGAGAGGAGGAAGAGAGAGAGTAGGAAGAGAGAAGAGGAAGTGAGAGGAAGAGGAGAGAGGAGGAGAGAGGAGGAAGAGAGAGGAGGAAGAGAATGAAAGAGGAGAGAGGAGGAAGAGAGAGGAAGAGGAGAGAGGAAGAAGAGAGAGGAGTAAGAGAGAGGAGGAGGAGAGAGGAGGAAGAGACAGGTGGAAGAGAGAGGAGGAAGAGAGAAGAAGAGGATAGAGGAGGCAACGAGAGGAGGATGAGAGAGGAGGAGGAGAGAGGAGGAAGAGAGATGAGGAAGAGAGAGGAGAAGGAGAGAGGAGGAATAGAGAGGTGTAAGACAGAGGAAGATGAGAGAGGAGGAAGAGAGAGTAGGACGAGAGAGGAGGAGGAGAGAGGAGGAAGAGACAGATGGAAGAGAGAGGAAGAGGAGAGAGGAGGAGCAGAGAGGAGGAAGAGAGAGGAGGAGGAGAGAAGTGGAAGAGAGAGGAGGAAGAGAGAGGAGGAAGAGAGGTGAGGAAGAGAGAGGAGGAAGGGAGAGGAGAAAGAGAGAGGAGGAAGAGAGAGTAGGAAGAGAGAGGAGGAAGAGAGAGGAGTAAGAGAGAGGATGAAGTGACAGGTGGAAGAGAGTGGAGGAAGAGAGAGGAAGATATGAGAGGAAGAGGACAGAAGAAGAGAAAGGAGGAAGAGATAGGAGGAAGAGAGAGGAAGAGGAGAGAGGAGGAGGAGAGAGGACGAAGAGAGAGGAGGAAGAGAGAGGAGGAAGAAGGAGCAGGAAGAGAGAGGAAGAGGAGAGAGGAGGAAGAGAGAGGAGGAAGAGAGAGGAGGAGGAGAGTGGAGGAAGAGTGAGGAGTAAGAGAGAGGAGGAAGAGAGAGGAGGAAGTGAGAAGAGGAAGAGAGAGGAGGAAGAGAGAGGAGGAAGAGAGAGGAGGAAGAGAGAGGAGGAAGAGAGAGGAAGAGGAGAGAGGAGGAAGAGAGAGGAAGAGGAGAGATGTGGTGGTTTAGCCCCTGCCGGGGTCTGAGACCACGCGGCCGCTGCCCCTCCCCCACAAAGGGAGTGAAATACAAAGCCCCAAGTCTGAAATAAGGAAAGGTTTAATACAAAATGCAATAGCAACACAACAAACAACAGCAATAACAATAACAGTAATAGTGATAGCAATGAACAGAGCAAAATAGCTACCAAATACAGCAGTTTGAAGCACGATGTACAAAACCACGAGTGCACCGTGCTCCGCGCCAGGAAAATGTTACCTGCCAGGATGTGACGTCTGCATGGTATCTGAATAACCAGGCTAGAGCTCCCCCCGCACTGCTGGGGAAACTTAACCCTATCCTGGTTAAACCAGGACAAGAGAGAAGGAAGAGAGAGGAGGAAGAGAGAGGAAGAGCAGAGAGGAGGAAGAGAGAGGACGAAGAGAGAGTAAGAGGAGAGAGGTAGAAGAGAGAGGCGGAAGAGAGAGGAGGAGGAGAGAGGAGGAAGATAGAGGTGGAGGAGTAAGAGGAAGAGAGAGGAGTAAGAGAGACGAGGAAGAGAGAGGAGGAAGAGAGAGGAGGAAGAGAGAGGAGGAGGAGAGAGGAGGAGGAGAGAGGAGGAGGAGAGAGGAGGAAGAGAGAGGAGGAAGAAAGAGGATGAGGTGAGAGGAGGAAGAGAGAGGAGGAGGAGAGAGGAGGAAGAGTGAGGAGTAAGTGAGAGGAGGAAGAGATAGGAAGAAGTGAGAAGAGGAAAAGAGAGGAGGAAGAGAGAGGAGGAAGAGACAGGAGGAAGAGAGAGGAGGAAGAGAGAGGAAGATGAGAGAGGAGGAAGAGAGAGGAGGAAGAGAGAGGAGGAAGAGAGAGGAAGAGGAGAGAGGAGGATGAGAGAGAAGGAGGAGAACGGAGAAAGAGAGAGGAAGAAGAGAGAGGAGGAGGAGAGAGGAGGAAGAGAGAGGAGGAAGAGAGAGGTGGAAGAAGGAGGAGGAGGAGAGAGGAGGAATAGAGACGAAGAGGAGAGAGGAGGAAGAGAGAGGAGGAAGAGAGAGGAGGAGGAGAGAGGAGGAAGAGAGAGGAGGAAGATAGAGGAGGAGGAGAGAGGAAGAGGAGACAGGAGGAAGAGAGAAGAGGAAGCGAGAGGAAGAGGAGAGAGGAGGAGGAGAGCGGAAGCAGAGAGAGGAGGAATAGTTAGGAAGAGGAGAGATGAGGAAGAGAGAGGAGGAAGAGAGAGGAGTAAGAGAGAGGAAGAAGGGAGAGGAGGAGGAGAGAAGAGGAAGTGAGAGGAAGAGTGGAGAGGAGGAGGAGAGAAGAAGAAGAGAGAGGAGGAAGAGTGAGGAAGAGGAGAGAGGAGGAAGAGAGAGGAGGAAGAGAGAGGAGGAAGAGAGAGGAGGATGAGAGAGGAGGAAGAGAGAGGAGGAAGAGAGAGGAGGGAGAAGGAGGAGGAAGAGAGAGGAAGAGGAGAGAGGAGGAAGAGAGAGGAGGAAGAGAGAGGAGGAAGAGAGAGGAGAAAGAGAGAGGAAGAAGACAGAGGAGGAATAGAGAGGAAGAGGAGAGAGGAGGAAGAGAGAGGAGGAAGACAGGAAGAGGAGAGAGGAGGAAGAGAGAGGAGGAAGAGAGAAGAGGAAGTGAGAGGAAGAGGAGAGAGGAGGAGAGAGGACGAAGAGAGAGGAGGAAGAGAATGAAAGAGGAGAGAGGCGGAAGCGAGAGGAGGAAGAGAAAGGAAGAGGAGAGAGGAAGGGGAGAGAGGAGGAAGAGAGAGGAAGAGGAGAGAGGATGAAGAGAGAGGAGGAAGAGAGAGGAGGAGGAGAGAGGAGGAAGGGAGAGGAGGAAGAGAGAGGAAGAGGAGAGAGGAAGAAGAGAGAGGATAAAGAGAGATGAGGAAGAGAGAGGAGGGGGAGAGAGGAGGAAGAGAGAGGAGGAAGAAAGAGGAGGAGGAGGGAGGAGGAAGAGAGAGGAGGAGGAGAGAGGAGTAAGAGTGAGGAGTAAGAGAGAGGGGGAAGAGAGAAGAGGAAGTGAGAAGAGGAAGAGAGAGGAGGAAGAGAGAGGAGGAAGAGACAGGAGTAAGAGAGAGGAGGAAGAGAGAAGAAGAGGAGAGAGGAGACAGAGAGAGGAGGATGAGAGAGGAGGAGGAGAGAGGAGGAAGAGATAAGAGGAAGAGAGAGGAGGAAGAGAGAGGAGAAGCATAGAGGAGGAATAGAGAGGTGGAAGAGAGAGGAAGATGAGAGAGGAGGAAGAGAGAGGAGGATGAGAGAGGAGGAGGAGAGAGGAGGAAGAGACAGGTGGAAGAGAGAGGAGGAAGAGAGAAGAAGAGGATAGAGGAGGCAGCGAGAGGAGGATGAGAGAGGAGGAGGAGAGAGGAGGAAGAGAGATGAGGAAGAGAGAGGAGAAGGAGAGAGGAGGAATAGAGAGGTGGAAGACAGAGGAAGATGAGAGAGGAGGAAGAGAGAGTAGGATGAGAGAGGAGGAGGAGAGAGGAGGAAGAGACAGGTGGAAGAGAGAGGAAGAGGAGAGAGGAGGAGCAGAGAGGAGGAAGAGAGAGGAGGAGGAGAGAAGTGGAAGAGAGAGGAGGAAGGGAGAGGAGAAAGAGAGAGGAGGAAGAGAGAGTAGGAAGAGAGAGGAGGAAGAGAGAGGAGTAAGAGAGAGGATGAAGTGACAGGTGGAAGAGAGTGGAGGAAGAGAGGGGAAGATATGAGAGGAAGAGGACAGAAGAAGAGAAAGGAGGAAGAGATAGGAGGAAGAGAGAGGAAGAGGAGAGAGGAGGAGGAGAGAGGACGAAGATAGAGGAGGAAGAGAGAGGAGGAAGAAGGAGGAGGAAGAGAGAGGAAGAGGAGAGAGGAGGAAGAGAGAGGAGGAAGAGAGAGGAGGAGGAGAGTGGAGGAAGAGACAGGAGTAAGAGAGAGGAGGAAGCGAGAAGAAGAGGAGAGAGGAGGCAGAGAGAGGAGGATGAGAGAGGAGAAGCAGAGAGGAAGAATAGAGAGGTGGAAGAGAGAGGAAGATGAGAGAGGAGGAAGAGAGAGGAGGAAGATAGAGGAGGAGGAGAGAGGAGGAAGAGACAGGTGGAAGAGAGAGGAGGAAGAGAGAAGAAGAGGAGACAGGAGGCAGCGAGAGGAGGATGAGAGAGGAGGAGGAGAGAGGAGGAAGAGAGAGGAGGAAGAGAGAGGAGAAGGAGAGAGGAGGAATAGAGAGGTGGAAGACAGAGGAAGATTAGAGAGGAGGAAGAGAGAGGAGGATGAGAGAGGAGGAGGAGAGAGGAGGAAGAGACAGGTGGAACAGAGAGGAGGAAGAGAAAGGAGGAAGAGAGGAGAAAGGAGGAAGAGAGAGGATAATGAGAGGGGAGGAGGAGAGAGGAGGAAGAGAGAGGAAGAGGAGAGAGGAGGAAGAGAGAGGAAGAAGAGAGAGGAGGAAGAGAGAGGAGGAGGAGAGAGGAGGAGGAGAGAAGAGGAGGAGAGAGGAGGAGGAGAGAGGAGGAGGAGAGAGGAGGAGGAGAGAGGAGGAGGAGAGAGGAGGAAGAGAGAGGAGGAGGAGAGAGGAGGAACAGAGAGGAGGAGGAGAGTGGAGGAAGAGAGAGGAGTAAGAGAGAGGAGGAAGAGAGAGGAGGAAGAGAGAGGAGGAAGAGAGAGGAAGATGAGAGAGGAGGAAGAGAGAGGTGGAAGAGAGAGGAGGAAGAGAGAGGAGGAAGAGAGAGGAGGATGAGAGAGGAGGAAGAGAGAGGAGGAAGAGAGAGGAGGGAGAAGGAGGAGGAAGAGAGAGGAAGAGGAGAGAGGAGGAAGAGAGAGGAGGAAGAGAGAGGAGGAAGAGAGAGGAGAAAGAGAGAGGAAGAAGACAGAGGAGGAATAGAGAGGAAGAGGAGAGAGGAGGAAGAGAGAGGAGGAAGACAGAGGAAGAGGAGAGAGGAGGAAGAGAGAGGAGGAAGAGAGAGGAGGGAGAGAGAGGAGGAATAGAGAGGAAGAAGAAAGAGGAGGAAGAGAGAAGAGGAAGTCAGAGGAAGAGGAGAGAGGAGGAGTGAGGAGGAAGAGAGAGGAGGAAGTTGAGGAAGAGGAGAGAGGAGGAAGAGACAGTAGGAAGAGAGAGTAGTAAGAGAGAGGAGGAAGAGTGAGGAAGAAGAGAGAGGAGGAAGAGAGAGGAGGAAGAGAGAGGAAGATATGAGAGGAAGAGGACAGAAGAGGAGAAAGGAGGAAGAGAGAGGAGGAAGAGATAGGAAGAGGTGAGAGGAGGAGGAGAGAGGAAGAAGAGAGAGGAGGAAGAGACAGGAGGAACAGGAAGGAGGAAGAGAGAGGAAGAGGAGAGAGGAGGAAGAGAGAAGAGGAAGAGAGAGGAGGAAGAGAGAGGAGGAGGAGAGAGGAAGAAGAGAGAGGAGGAAGAGAGAAGAGGAAGTGAGAGGAAGAGGAGAGAGGAGGAGAGAGGACGAAGAGAGAGGAGGAAGAGAATGAAAGAGGAGAGAGGAGGAAGAGAAAGGAAGAGGAGAGAGGAAGAGGAGAGAGGAGGAAGAGAGAGGAAGACGAGAGAGGATGAAGAGAGAGGAGGAAGAGAGAGGAGGAGGAGAGAGGAGGAAGGGAGAGGAGGAAGAGAGAGGAAGAGGAGAGAGGAAGAAGAGAGAGGATAAAGAGAGAGGAGGAAGAGAGAGGAGGGGGAGAGAGGAGGAAGAGAGAGGAGGAAGAAAGAGGAGGAGGAGACAGGAGTAAGAGTGAGGAGTAAGAGAGAGGAGGAAGAGAGAGGAGGAAGTGAGAAGAGGAAGAGAGAGGAGGAAGAGAGAGGAGGAAGAGACAGGAGTAAGAGAGAGGAGGAAGAGAGAAGAAGAGGAGAGAGGAGACAGAGATAGGAGGATGAGAGAGGAGGAGGAGAGAGGAGGAAGAGATAAGAGGAAGAGAGAGGAGGAAGAGAGAGGAGAAGCATAGAGGAGGAATAGAGAGGTGGAAGAGAGAGGAAGATGAGAGAGGAGGAAGAGAGAGGAGGATGAGAGAGGAGGAGGAGAGAGGAGGAAGAGACAGGTGGAAGAGAGAGGAGGAAGAGAGAAGAAGAGGATAGAGGAGGCAGCGAGAGGAGGATGAGAGAGGAGGAGGAGAGAGGAGGAAGAGAGATGAGGAAGAGAGAGGAGAAGGAGAGAGGAGGAATAGAGAGGTGTAAGACAGAGGAAGATGAGAGAGGAGGAAGAGAGAGTAGGATGAGAGAGGAGGAGGAGAGAGGAGGAAGAGACAGATGGAAGAGAGAGGAAGATGAGAGAGGAGGAAGAGAGAGGAGTAAGAGAGAGGAGGAAGAGAGAGGAAGAGGAGAGAGGAGGATGAGAGAGAAGGAGGAGAACGGAGAAAGAGAGAGGAAGAAGAGAGAGGGGGATGAGAGAGGAGGAAGAGAGAGGAGGAAGAGAGAGGTGGAAGAAGGAGGAGGAGGAGAGAGGAGGAATAGAGACGAAGAGGAGAGAGGAGGAAGAGAGAGGAGGAAGAGATAGGAAGAGGAGAGAGGAGGAAGAGAGAGGAGGAAGAGAGAGGAGGAGGAGAGAGGAGGAAGAGAGAGGAGGATGATAGAGGAGAAAGAGAGAGGAAGAGGAGACAGGAGGAAGAGAGAAGAGGAAGCGAGAGGAAGAGGAGAGAGGAGGAGGAGAGCGGAAGCAGAGAGAGGAGGAATAGTTAGGAAGAGGAGAGATGAGGAAGAGAGAGGAGGAAGAGAGAGGAGTAAGAGAGAGGAAGAAGGGAGAGGAGGAGGAGAGAAGAGGAAGTGAGAGGAAGAGTGGAGAGGAGTGGGAGAGAAGAAGAAGAGAGAGGAGGAAGAGTGAGGAAGAGGAGAGAGGGGGAAGAGAGAGGAGGAAGAGAGAGCAAGAGGAGAGAGGAGGAAGAGAGAGGAGGAAGAGAGAGGAAGAGGAGAGAGGAGGAGAGAGGAGGAAGAGAGAGGAGGAAGAGAATGAAAGAGGAGAGAGGAGGAAGAGAGAGGAAGAGGAGAGAGGAGGAAGAGAGAGGAGGATGAGAGAGGAGGAGGAGAGAGGAGGAAGAGAGAGAGTAGGAAGAGAGAAGAGGAAGTGAGAGGAAGAGGAGAGAGGAGGAGAGAGGAGGAAGAGAGAGGAGGAAGAGAATGAAAGAGGAGAGAGGAGGAAGAGAGAGGAAGAGGAGAGAGGAAGAAGAGAGAGGAGTAAGAGAGAGGAGGAGGAGAGAGGAGGAAGAGAGAGGAGGAAGAGAGCGGAAGAGGAGAGATGAAGAAGAGAGAGGATGAAGAGAGAGGATGAAGAGAGAGGAGGAGGAGAGAGGAGGAAGAGATAGGAGGAAGAAAGAGTAGGAGGAGAGAGGAGGAAGAGAGAGGAGGAGGAGAGAGGAGTAAGAGTGATGAGTAAGAGAGAGGAGGAAGAGAGAGGAGGAAGTGAGAAGAGGAAGAGAGAGGAGGAAGAGACAGGAGGAAGAGACAGGAGTAAGAGAGAGGAGGAAGAGAAAAGAAGAGGAGAGAGGAAGATGAGAGAGGATGAAGAGAGAGGAGGAAGAGAGAGGAGGCAGAGAGAGGAGGATGATAGATGAGGAGGAGAGAGGAGGAAGAGAGAGGAGGAAGAGAGAGGAGGAAGAGAGAGGAGGAAGAGAGAGGAGAAGCAGAGAGGAGGAATAGAGAGGTGGAAGAGAGAGGAAGATGAGAGAGGAGGAAGAGAGAGGAGGATGAGAGAGGAGGAGGAGAGAGGAGGAAGAGACAGGTGGAAGAGAGAGGAGAAGTAGAGAGGAGGATTAGAGAGGTGGAAGACAGAGGAAGATTAGAGAGGAGGAAGAGAGAGGAGGATGAGAGAGGAGGAGGAGAGAGGAGGAAGAGACAGGTGGAAGAGAGAGGAGGAAGAGAAAGGAGGAAGAGAGGAGAGAGGAGGAAGAGAGAGGATAAAGAGAGGGGAGGAGGACAGAGGAGGAGTAGAGAGGAAGAGGAGAGAGGAGGAAGAGAGAGGAAGGAGAGAGAGGAGGTTGAGAGAGGAGGAGGAGAGAGGAGGAGGAGAGAGGAGGAAGAGAGAGGAGGAGGAGAGAGGAGGAAGAGAGAGGAGGAGGAGAGTGGAGGAAGAGTGAGGAGTAAGAGAGAGGAGGAAAAGAGAGGAGGAAGTGAGAAGAGGAAGAGAGAGGAGGAAGAGAGAGGAGGAAGAGACAGGAGGAAGAGAGAGGAGGAAGAGAGAGGAAGAGGAGAGAGGAGGAAGAGAGAGGAGGAGGAGAGATGTGGTTGTTTAGCCCCTGCCGGGGTCTGAGACCACGCGGCCGCTGCCCCTCCCCCACAAAGGGAGTGAAATACAAAGCCCCAAGTCTGAAATAAGGAAAGGTTTAATACAAAAATGCAATAGCAACACAACAAACAACAGCAATAACAATAACACTAATAGTGATAGCAATGAACAGAGCAAAATAGCTACCAAATACAGCAGTTTGAAGCACGATGTACAAAACCACGAGTGCACCGCGCTCCGCGCCAGGAAAATGTGACCTGCCAGGATGTGACGTCTGCATGGTATCTGAATAACCCGGCTAGAGCTCCCCCCGCACTGCTGGGGAAACTTAACCCTATCCTGGTTAAACCAGGACAAGAGAGAAGGAAGAGAGAGGAGGAAGAGAGAGGAGGAAGAGAGAGGAGAAGCAGAGAGGAGGAATAGAGAGGTGGAAGAGAGAGGAAGATGAGAGAGGAGGAAGAGAGAGGAGGATGAGAGAGGAGGAGGAGAGAGGAGGAAGAGAGAGGAGGAAGAGAGAGGAGAAGGAGAGAGGAGGAATAGAGAGGTGGAAGACAGAGGAAGATTAGAGAGGAGGAAGAGAGAGGAGGAAGAGAGAGGAAGAGGAGAGAGGAGGATGAGAGAGAAGGAGGAGAACGGAGAAAGAGAGAGGAAGAAGAGAGAGGAGGAGGAGAGAGGAGGAAGAGAGAGGAGGAAGAGAGAGGTGGAAGAAGGAGGAGGAGGAGAGATGAGGAATAGAGACTAAGAGGAGAGAGGAGGAAGAGAGAGGAGGAAGAGATAGGAAGAGGAGAGAGGAGGAAGAGAGAGGAGGAAGAGAGAGGAGGAGGAGAGAGGAGGAAGAGAGAGGAAGAGGAGACAGGAGGAAGAGAGAAGAGGAAGCGAGAGGAAGAGGAGAGAGGAGGAGGAGAGCGGAAGCAGAGAGAGGAGGAATAGTTAGGAAGAGGAGAGATGAGGAAGAGAGAGGAGGAAGAGAGAGGAGTAAGAGAGAGGAAGAAGGGAGAGGAGGAGGAGAGAAGAGGAAGTGAGTGGAAGAGTGGAGAGGAGGAGGAGAGAAGAAGAAGAGAGAGGAGGAAGAGTGAGGAAGAGGAGAGAGGAGGAAGAGAGAGGAGGAAGAGAGAGGAGGAAGAGAGAGGAAGAGGAGAGAGGAAGAAGATAGAGAGTAGGAAGAGAGAAGAGGAAGTGAGAGGAAGAGGAGAGAGGAGGAGGAGAGAGGAGGAAGAGAGAGGAGGAGGAGAGAAGTGGAAGAGAGAGGAGGAAGAGAGAGGAGGAAGAGAGGTGAGGAAGAGAGAGGAGGAAGGGAGAGGAGAAAGAGAGAGGAGGAAGAGAGAGTAGGAAGAGAGAGGAGGAAGAGAGAGGAGTAAGAGAGAGGATGAAGTGACAGGTGGAAGAGAGTGGAGGAAGAGAGAGGAAGATATGAGAGGAAGAGGACAGAAGAAGAGAAAGGAGGAAGAGATAGGAGGAAGAGAGAGGAAGAGGAGAGAGGAGGAGGAGAGAGGACGAAGAGAGAGGAGGAAGAGAGAGGAGGAAGAAGGAGCAGGAAGAGAGAGGAAGAGGAGAGAGGAGGAAGAGAGAGGAGGAAGAGAGAGGAGAAGGAGAGAGGAGGAATAGAGAGGTGTAAGACAGAGGAAGATGAGAGAGGAGGAAGAGAGAGTAGGACGAGAGAGGAGGAGGAGAGAGGAGGAAGAGACAGATGGAAGAGAGAGGAAGAGGAGAGAGGAGGAGCAGAGAGGAGGAAGAGAGAGGAGGAGGAGAGAAGTGGAAGAGAGAGGAGGAAGAGAGAGGAGGAAGAGAGGTGAGGAAGAGAGAGGAGGAAGGGAGAGGAGAAAGAGAGAGGAGGAAGAGAGAGTAGGAAGAGAGAGGAGGAAGAGAGAGGAGTAAGAGAGAGGATGAAGTGACAGGTGGAAGAGAGTGGAGGAAGAGAGAGGAAGATATGAGAGGAAGAGGACAGAAGAAGAGAAAGGAGGAAGAGATAGGAGGAAGAGAGAGGAAGAGGAGAGAGGAGGAGGAGAGAGGACGAAGAGAGAGGAGGAAGAGAGAGGAGGAAGAAGGAGCAGGAAGAGAGAGGAAGAGGAGAGAGGAGGAAGAGAGAGGAGGAAGAGAGAGGAGGAGGAGAGTGGAGGAAGAGTGAGGAGTAAGAGAGAGGAGGAAGAGAGAGGAGGAAGTGAGAAGAGGAAGAGAGAGGAGGAAGAGAGAGGAGGAAGAGAGAGGAGGAAGAGAGAGGAGGAAGAGAGAGGAAGAGGAGAGAGGAGGAAGAGAGAGGAAGAGGAGAGATGTGGTGGTTTAGCCCCTGCCGGGGTCTGAGACCACGCGGCCGCTGCCCCTCCCCCACAAAGGGAGTGAAATACAAAGCCCCAAGTCTGAAATAAGGAAAGGTTTAATACAAAATGCAATAGCAACACAACAAACAACAGCAATAACAATAACAGTAATAGTGATAGCAATGAACAGAGCAAAATAGCTACCAAATACAGCAGTTTGAAGCACGATGTACAAAACCACGAGTGCACCGTGCTCCGCGCCAGGAAAATGTGACCTGCCAGGATGTGACGTCTGCATGGTATCTGAATAACCAGGCTAGAGCTCCCCCCGCACTGCTGGGGAAACTTAACCCTATCCTGGTTAAACCAGGACAAGAGAGAAGGAAGAGAGAGGAGGAAGAGAGAGGAAGAGCAGAGAGGAGGAAGAGAGAGGACGAAGAGAGAGTAAGAGGAGAGAGGTAGAAGAGAGAGGCGGAAGAGAGAGGAGGAGGAGAGAGGAGGAAGATAGAGGTGGAGGAGTAAGAGGAAGAGAGAGGAGTAAGAGAGACGAGGAAGAGAGAGGAGGAAGAGAGAGGAGGAAGAGAGAGGAGGAGGAGAGAGGAGGAGGAGAGAGGAGGAGGAGAGAGGAGGAAGAGAGAGGAGGAAGAAAGAGGATGAGGTGAGAGGAGGAAGAGAGAGGAGGAGGAGAGAGGAGGAAGAGTGAGGAGTAAGTGAGAGGAGGAAGAGATAGGAAGAAGTGAGAAGAGGAAAAGAGAGGAGGAAGAGAGAGGAGGAAGAGACAGGAGGAAGAGAGAGGAGGAAGAGAGAGGAAGATGAGAGAGGAGGAAGAGAGAGGAGGAAGAGAGAGGAGGAAGAGAGAGGAAGAGGAGAGAGGAGGATGAGAGAGAAGGAGGAGAACGGAGAAAGAGAGAGGAAGAAGAGAGAGGAGGAGGAGAGAGGAGGAAGAGAGAGGAGGAAGAGAGAGGTGGAAGAAGGAGGAGGAGGAGAGAGGAGGAATAGAGACGAAGAGGAGAGAGGAGGAAGAGAGAGGAGGAAGAGAGAGGAGGAGGAGAGAGGAGGAAGAGAGAGGAGGAAGAGAGAGGAAGAGGAGAGAGGATGAAGAGAGAGGAGGAAGAGAGAGGAGGAGGAGAGAGGAGGAAGGGAGAGGAGGAAGAGAGAGGAAGAGGAGAGAGGAAGAAGAGAGAGGATAAAGAGAGATGAGGAAGAGAGAGGAGGGGGAGAGAGGAGGAAGAGAGAGGAGGAAGAAAGAGGAGGAGGAGGGAGGAGGAAGAGAGAGGAGGAGGAGAGAGGAGTAAGAGTGAGGAGTAAGAGAGAGGGGGAAGAGAGAAGAGGAAGTGAGAAGAGGAAGAGAGAGGAGGAAGAGAGAGGAGGAAGAGACAGGAGTAAGAGAGAGGAGGAAGAGAGAAGAAGAGGAGAGAGGAGACAGAGAGAGGAGGATGAGAGAGGAGGAGGAGAGAGGAGGAAGAGATAAGAGGAAGAGAGAGGAGGAAGAGAGAGGAGAAGCATAGAGGAGGAATAGAGAGGTGGAAGAGAGAGGAAGATGAGAGAGGAGGAAGAGAGAGGAGGATGAGAGAGGAGGAGGAGAGAGGAGGAAGAGACAGGTGGAAGAGAGAGGAGGAAGAGAGAAGAAGAGGATAGAGGAGGCAGCGAGAGGAGGATGAGAGAGGAGGAGGAGAGAGGAGGAAGAGAGATGAGGAAGAGAGAGGAGAAGGAGAGAGGAGGAATAGAGAGGTGGAAGACAGAGGAAGATGAGAGAGGAGGAAGAGAGAGTAGGATGAGAGAGGAGGAGGAGAGAGGAGGAAGAGACAGGTGGAAGAGAGAGGAAGAGGAGAGAGGAGGAGCAGAGAGGAGGAAGAGAGAGGAGGAGGAGAGAAGTGGAAGAGAGAGGAGGAAGGGAGAGGAGAAAGAGAGAGGAGGAAGAGAGAGTAGGAAGAGAGAGGAGGAAGAGAGAGGAGTAAGAGAGAGGATGAAGTGACAGGTGGAAGAGAGTGGAGGAAGAGAGGGGAAGATATGAGAGGAAGAGGACAGAAGAAGAGAAAGGAGGAAGAGATAGGAGGAAGAGAGAGGAAGAGGAGAGAGGAGGAGGAGAGAGGACGAAGATAGAGGAGGAAGAGAGAGGAGGAAGAAGGAGGAGGAAGAGAGAGGAAGAGGAGAGAGGAGGAAGAGAGAGGAGGAAGAGAGAGGAGGAGGAGAGTGGAGGAAGAGACAGGAGTAAGAGAGAGGAGGAAGCGAGAAGAAGAGGAGAGAGGAGGCAGAGAGAGGAGGATGAGAGAGGAGAAGCAGAGAGGAAGAATAGAGAGGTGGAAGAGAGAGGAAGATGAGAGAGGAGGAAGAGAGAGGAGGAAGATAGAGGAGGAGGAGAGAGGAGGAAGAGACAGGTGGAAGAGAGAGGAGGAAGAGAGAAGAAGAGGAGACAGGAGGCAGCGAGAGGAGGATGAGAGAGGAGGAGGAGAGAGGAGGAAGAGAGAGGAGGAAGAGAGAGGAGAAGGAGAGAGGAGGAATAGAGAGGTGGAAGACAGAGGAAGATTAGAGAGGAGGAAGAGAGAGGAGGATGAGAGAGGAGGAGGAGAGAGGAGGAAGAGACAGGTGGAACAGAGAGGAGGAAGAGAAAGGAGGAAGAGAGGAGAAAGGAGGAAGAGAGAGGATAATGAGAGGGGAGGAGGAGAGAGGAGGAAGAGAGAGGAAGAGGAGAGAGGAGGAAGAGAGAGGAAGAAGAGAGAGGAGGAAGAGAGAGGAGGAGGAGAGAGGAGGAGGAGAGAAGAGGAGGAGAGAGGAGGAGGAGAGAGGAGGAGGAGAGAGGAGGAGGAGAGAGGAGGAGGAGAGAGGAGGAAGAGAGAGGAGGAGGAGAGAGGAGGAACAGAGAGGAGGAGGAGAGTGGAGGAAGAGAGAGGAGTAAGAGAGAGGAGGAAGAGAGAGGAGGAAGAGAGAGGAGGAAGAGAGAGGAAGATGAGAGAGGAGGAAGAGAGAGGTGGAAGAGAGAGGAGGAAGAGAGAGGAGGAAGAGAGAGGAGGATGAGAGAGGAGGAAGAGAGAGGAGGAAGAGAGAGGAGGGAGAAGGAGGAGGAAGAGAGAGGAAGAGGAGAGAGGAGGAAGAGAGAGGAGGAAGAGAGAGGAGGAAGAGAGAGGAGAAAGAGAGAGGAAGAAGACAGAGGAGGAATAGAGAGGAAGAGGAGAGAGGAGGAAGAGAGAGGAGGAAGACAGAGGAAGAGGAGAGAGGAGGAAGAGAGAGGAGGAAGAGAGAGGAGGGAGAGAGAGGAGGAATAGAGAGGAAGAAGAAAGAGGAGGAAGAGAGAAGAGGAAGTCAGAGGAAGAGGAGAGAGGAGGAGTGAGGAGGAAGAGAGAGGAGGAAGTTGAGGAAGAGGAGAGAGGAGGAAGAGACAGTAGGAAGAGAGAGTAGTAAGAGAGAGGAGGAAGAGTGAGGAAGAAGAGAGAGGAGGAAGAGAGAGGAGGAAGAGAGAGGAAGATATGAGAGGAAGAGGACAGAAGAGGAGAAAGGAGGAAGAGAGAGGAGGAAGAGATAGGAAGAGGTGAGAGGAGGAGGAGAGAGGACGAAGAGAGAGGAGGAAGAGACAGGAGGAACAGGAAGGAGGAAGAGAGAGGAAGAGGAGAGAGGAGGAAGAGAGAAGAGGAAGAGAGAGGAGGAAGAGAGAGGAGGAGGAGAGAGGAAGAAGAGAGAGGAGGAAGAGAGAAGAGGAAGTGAGAGGAAGAGGAGAGAGGAGGAGAGAGGACGAAGAGAGAGGAGGAAGAGAATGAAAGAGGAGAGAGGAGGAAGAGAAAGGAAGAGGAGAGAGGAAGAGGAGAGAGGAGGAAGAGAGAGGAAGACGAGAGAGGATGAAGAGAGAGGAGGAAGAGAGAGGAGGAGGAGAGAGGAGGAAGGGAGAGGAGGAAGAGAGAGGAAGAGGAGAGAGGAAGAAGAGAGAGGATAAAGAGAGAGGAGGAAGAGAGAGGAGGGGGAGAGAGGAGGAAGAGAGAGGAGGAAGAAAGAGGAGGAGGAGAGAGGAGTAAGAGTGAGGAGTAAGAGAGAGGAGGAAGAGAGAGGAGGAAGTGAGAAGAGGAAGAGAGAGGAGGAAGAGAGAGGAGGAAGAGACAGGAGTAAGAGAGAGGAGGAAGAGAGAAGAAGAGGAGAGAGGAGACAGAGATAGGAGGATGAGAGAGGAGGAGGAGAGAGGAGGAAGAGATAAGAGGAAGAGAGAGGAGGAAGAGAGAGGAGAAGCATAGAGGAGGAATAGAGAGGTGGAAGAGAGAGGAAGATGAGAGAGGAGGAAGAGAGAGGAGGATGAGAGAGGAGGAGGAGAGAGGAGGAAGAGACAGGTGGAAGAGAGAGGAGGAAGAGAGAAGAAGAGGATAGAGGAGGCAGCGAGAGGAGGATGAGAGAGGAGGAGGAGAGAGGAGGAAGAGAGATGAGGAAGAGAGAGGAGAAGGAGAGAGGAGGAATAGAGAGGTGTAAGACAGAGGAAGATGAGAGAGGAGGAAGAGAGAGTAGGATGAGAGAGGAGGAGGAGAGAGGAGGAAGAGACAGATGGAAGAGAGAGGAAGATGAGAGAGGAGGAAGAGAGAGGAGTAAGAGAGAGGAGGAAGAGAGAGGAAGAGGAGAGAGGAGGATGAGAGAGAAGGAGGAGAACGGAGAAAGAGAGAGGAAGAAGAGAGAGGGGGATGAGAGAGGAGGAAGAGAGAGGAGGAAGAGAGAGGTGGAAGAAGGAGGAGGAGGAGAGAGGAGGAATAGAGACGAAGAGGAGAGAGGAGGAAGAGAGAGGAGGAAGAGATAGGAAGAGGAGAGAGGAGGAAGAGAGAGGAGGAAGAGAGAGGAGGAGGAGAGAGGAGGAAGAGAGAGGAGGATGATAGAGGAGAAAGAGAGAGGAAGAGGAGACAGGAGGAAGAGAGAAGAGGAAGCGAGAGGAAGAGGAGAGAGGAGGAGGAGAGCGGAAGCAGAGAGAGGAGGAATAGTTAGGAAGAGGAGAGATGAGGAAGAGAGAGGAGGAAGAGAGAGGAGTAAGAGAGAGGAAGAAGGGAGAGGAGGAGGAGAGAAGAGGAAGTGAGAGGAAGAGTGGAGAGGAGTGGGAGAGAAGAAGAAGAGAGAGGAGGAAGAGTGAGGAAGAGGAGAGAGGGGGAAGAGAGAGGAGGAAGAGAGAGCAAGAGGAGAGAGGAGGAAGAGAGAGGAGGAAGAGAGAGGAAGAGGAGAGAGGAGGAGAGAGGAGGAAGAGAGAGGAGGAAGAGAATGAAAGAGGAGAGAGGAGGAAGAGAGAGGAAGAGGAGAGAGGAGGAAGAGAGAGGAGGATGAGAGAGGAGGAGGAGAGAGGAGGAAGAGAGAGAGTAGGAAGAGAGAAGAGGAAGTGAGAGGAAGAGGAGAGAGGAGGAGAGAGGAGGAAGAGAGAGGAGGAAGAGAATGAAAGAGGAGAGAGGAGGAAGAGAGAGGAAGAGGAGAGAGGAAGAAGAGAGAGGAGTAAGAGAGAGGAGGAGGAGAGAGGAGGAAGAGAGAGGAGGAAGAGAGCGGAAGAGGAGAGATGAAGAAGAGAGAGGATGAAGAGAGAGGATGAAGAGAGAGGAGGAGGAGAGAGGAGGAAGAGATAGGAGGAAGAAAGAGTAGGAGGAGAGAGGAGGAAGAGAGAGGAGGAGGAGAGAGGAGTAAGAGTGATGAGTAAGAGAGAGGAGGAAGAGAGAGGAGGAAGTGAGAAGAGGAAGAGAGAGGAGGAAGAGACAGGAGGAAGAGACAGGAGTAAGAGAGAGGAGGAAGAGAAAAGAAGAGGAGAGAGGAAGATGAGAGAGGATGAAGAGAGAGGAGGAAGAGAGAGGAGGCAGAGAGAGGAGGATGATAGATGAGGAGGAGAGAGGAGGAAGAGAGAGGAGGAAGAGAGAGGAGGAAGAGAGAGGAGGAAGAGAGAGGAGAAGCAGAGAGGAGGAATAGAGAGGTGGAAGAGAGAGGAAGATGAGAGAGGAGGAAGAGAGAGGAGGATGACAGAGGAGGAGGAGAGAGGAGGAAGAGACAGGTGGAAGAGAGAGGAGAAGTAGAGAGGAGGATTAGAGAGGTGGAAGACAGAGGAAGATTAGAGAGGAGGAAGAGAGAGGAGGATGAGAGAGGAGGAGGAGAGAGGAGGAAGAGACAGGTGGAAGAGAGAGGAGGAAGAGAAAGGAGGAAGAGAGGAGAGAGGAGGAAGAGAGAGGATAAAGAGAGGGGAGGAGGACAGAGGAGGAGTAGAGAGGAAGAGGAGAGAGGAGGAAGAGAGAGGAAGGAGAGAGAGGAGGTTGAGAGAGGAGGAGGAGAGAGGAGGAGGAGAGAGGAGGAAGAGAGAGGAGGAGGAGAGAGGAGGAAGAGAGAGGAGGAGGAGAGTGGAGGAAGAGTGAGGAGTAAGAGAGAGGAGGAAAAGAGAGGAGGAAGTGAGAAGAGGAAGAGAGAGGAGGAAGAGAGAGGAGGAAGAGACAGGAGGAAGAGAGAGGAGGAAGAGAGAGGAAGAGGAGAGAGGAGGAAGAGAGAGGAGGAGGAGAGATGTGGTTGTTTAGCCCCTGCCGGGGTCTGAGACCACGCGGCCGCTGCCCCTCCCCCACAAAGGGAGTGAAATACAAAGCCCCAAGTCTGAAATAAGGAAAGGTTTAATACAAAAATGCAATAGCAACACAACAAACAACAGCAATAACAATAACACTAATAGTGATAGCAATGAACAGAGCAAAATAGCTACCAAATACAGCAGTTTGAAGCACGATGTACAAAACCACGAGTGCACCGCGCTCCGCGCCAGGAAAATGTGACCTGCCAGGATGTGACGTCTGCATGGTATCTGAATAACCCGGCTAGAGCTCCCCCCGCACTGCTGGGGAAACTTAACCCTATCCTGGTTAAACCAGGACAAGAGAGAAGGAAGAGAGAGGAGGAAGAGAGAGGAGGAAGAGAGAGGAGAAGCAGAGAGGAGGAATAGAGAGGTGGAAGAGAGAGGAAGATGAGAGAGGAGGAAGAGAGAGGAGGATGAGAGAGGAGGAGGAGAGAGGAGGAAGAGAGAGGAGGAAGAGAGAGGAGAAGGAGAGAGGAGGAATAGAGAGGTGGAAGACAGAGGAAGATTAGAGAGGAGGAAGAGAGAGGAGGAAGAGAGAGGAAGAGGAGAGAGGAGGATGAGAGAGAAGGAGGAGAACGGAGAAAGAGAGAGGAAGAAGAGAGAGGAGGAGGAGAGAGGAGGAAGAGAGAGGAGGAAGAGAGAGGTGGAAGAAGGAGGAGGAGGAGAGATGAGGAATAGAGACTAAGAGGAGAGAGGAGGAAGAGAGAGGAGGAAGAGATAGGAAGAGGAGAGAGGAGGAAGAGAGAGGAGGAAGAGAGAGGAGGAGGAGAGAGGAGGAAGAGAGAGGAAGAGGAGACAGGAGGAAGAGAGAAGAGGAAGCGAGAGGAAGAGGAGAGAGGAGGAGGAGAGCGGAAGCAGAGAGAGGAGGAATAGTTAGGAAGAGGAGAGATGAGGAAGAGAGAGGAGGAAGAGAGAGGAGTAAGAGAGAGGAAGAAGGGAGAGGAGGAGGAGAGAAGAGGAAGTGAGTGGAAGAGTGGAGAGGAGGAGGAGAGAAGAAGAAGAGAGAGGAGGAAGAGTGAGGAAGAGGAGAGAGGAGGAAGAGAGAGGAGGAAGAGAGAGGAGGAAGAGAGAGGAAGAGGAGAGAGGAAGAAGATAGAGAGTAGGAAGAGAGAAGAGGAAGTGAGAGGAAGAGGAGAGAGGAGGAGAGAGGAGGAAGAGAGAGGAGGAAGAGAATGAAAGAGGAGAGAGGAGGAAGAGAGAGGAAGAGGAGAGAGGAAGAAGAGAGAGGAAGAAGAGAGAGGATGAAGAGAGAGGAGGAAGAGAGAGGAGGAGGAGAGAGGAGGAAGAGAGAGGAGGAAGAAAGAGGAGGAGGAGAGAGGAGGAAGAGAGAGGAGGAGGAGAGAGGAGTAAGGGTGATGAGTAAGAGAGAGGAGGAAGAGAGAGGAGGAAGTGAGAAGAGGAAGAGAGAGGAGGAAGAGACAGGAGGAAGAGACAGGAGTAAGAGAGAGGAGGAAGAGAGAAGAAGAGGAGAGAGGAGGCAGAGAGAGGAGGATGAGAGAGGAGGAGGAGAGAGGAGGAAGAGAGAGGAGGAAGAGAGAGGAGGAAGAGAGAGGAGGAAGAGAGAGGAGAAGCAGAGAGGAGGAATAGAGAGGTGGAAGAGAGAGGAAGATGAGAGAGGAGGAAGAGAGAGGAGGATGATAGAGGAGGAGGAGAGAGGAGGAAGAGCTAGGTGGAAGAGAGAGGAGGAAGAGAGAAGAAGAGGAGACAGGAGGCAGCGAGAGGAGGATGAGAGAGGAGGAGGAGAGAGGAGGAAGAGAGAGGAGGAAGAGAGAGGAGAAGGAGAGAGGAGGAATAGAGAGGTGGAAGACAGAGGAAGATTAGAGAGGAGGAAGAGAGAGGAGGAAGAGAGAGGAAGAGGAGAGAGGAGGATGAGAGAGAAGGAGGAGAACGGAGAAAGAGAGAGGAAGAAGAGAGAGGAGGAGGAGAGAGGAGGAAGAGAGAGGAGGAAGAGAGAGGTGGAAGAAGGAGGAGGAGGAGAGATGAGGAATAGAGACTAAGAGGAGAGAGGAGGAAGAGAGAGGAGGAAGAGATAGGAAGAGGAGAGAGGAGGAAGAGAGAGGAGGAAGAGAGAGGAGGAGGAGAGAGGAGGAAGAGAGAGGAAGAGGAGACAGGAGGAAGAGAGAAGAGGAAGCGAGAGGAAGAGGAGAGAGGAGGAGGAGAGCGGAAGCAGAGAGAGGAGGAATAGTTAGGAAGAGGAGAGATGAGGAAGAGAGAGGAGGAAGAGAGAGGAGTAAGAGAGAGGAAGAAGGGAGAGGAGGAGGAGAGAAGAGGAAGTGAGTGGAAGAGTGGAGAGGAGGAGGAGAGAAGAAGAAGAGAGAGGAGGAAGAGTGAGGAAGAGGAGAGAGGAGGAAGAGAGAGGAGGAAGAGAGAGGGAGAGAGGAGGAAGAGAGAGGAGGAAGAGAGAGGAGGAAGAGAGAGGAAGAGGAGAGAGGAAGAAGATAGAGAGTAGGAAGAGAGAAGAGGAAGTGAGAGGAAGAGGAGAGAGGAGGAGAGAGGAGGAAGAGAGAGGAGGAAGAGAATGAAAGAGGAGAGAGGAGGAAGAGAGAGGAAGAGGAGAGAGGAAGAAGAGAGAGGAGTAAGAGAGAGGAGGAGGAGAGAGGAGGAAGAGAGAGGAGGAAGAGAGAGGAAGAGGAGAGAGGAAGAAGAGAGAGGATGAAGAGAGAGGAGGAAGAGAGAGGAGGAGGAGAGAGGAGGAAGAGAGAGGAGGAAGAAAGAGGAGGAGGAGAGAGGAGGAAGAGAGAGGAGGAGGAGAGAGGAGTAAGGGTGATGAGTAAGAGAGAGGAGGAAGAGAGAGGAGGAAGTGAGAAGAGGAAGAGAGAGGAGGAAGAGACAGGAGGAAGAGACAGGAGTAAGAGAGAGGAGGAAGAGAGAAGAAGAGGAGAGAGGAGGCAGAGAGAGGAGGATGAGAGAGGAGGAGGAGAGAGGAGGAAGAGAGAGGAGGAAGAGAGAGGAGGAAGAGAGAGGAGGTAGAGAGAGGAGAAGCAGAGAGGAGGAATAGAGAGGTGGAAGAGAGAGGAAGATGAGAGAGGAGGAAGAGAGAGGAGGATGATAGAGGAGGAGGAGAGAGGAGGAAGAGCTTGGTGGAAGAGAGAGGAGGAAGAGAGAAGAAGAGGAGACAGGAGGCAGCGAGAGGAGGATGAGAGAGGAGGAGGAGAGAGGAGGAAGAGAGAGGAGGAAGAGAGAGGAGAAGGAGAGAGGAGGAATAGAGAGGTGGAAGACAGAGGAAGATTAGAGAGGAGGAAGAGAGAGGAGGATGAGAGAGGAGGAGGAGAGAGGAGGAAGAGACAGGAGGAAGAGACAGGAGTAAGAGAGAGGAGGAAGAGAGAAGAAGAGGAGAGAGGAGGCAGAGAGAGGAGGATGAGAGAGGAGGAGGAGAGAGGAGGAAGAGAGAGAGTAGGAAGAGAGAAGAGGAAGTGAGAGGAAGAGGAGAGAGGAGGAGAGAGGAGGAAGAGAGAGAAGGAAGAGAATGAAAGAGGAGAGAGGAGGAAGAGAGAGGAAGAGGAGAGAGGAAGAAGAGAGAGGAGTAAGAGAGAGGAGGAGGAGAGAGGAGGAAGAGAGAGGAGGAAGAGAGAGGAAGAGGAGAGAGGAAGAAGAGAGAGGATGAAGAGAGAGGAGGAAGAGAGAGGAGGAGGAGAGAGGAGGAAGAGATAGGAGGAAGAAAGAGGAGGAGGAGAGAGGAGGAAGAGAGAGGAGGAGGAGAGAGGAGTAAGAGTGATGAGTAAGAGAGAGGAGGAAGAGAGAGGAGGAAGTGAGAAGAGGAAGAGAGAGGAGGAAGAGACAGGAGGAAGAGACAGGAGTAAGAGAGAGGAGGAAGAGAGAAGAAGAGGAGAGAGGAAGAAGAGAGAGGATGAAGAGAGAGGAGGAAGAGAGAGGAGAAGCAGAGAGGAGGAATAGAGAGGTGGAAGAGAGAGGAAGATGAGAGAGGAGGAAGAGAGAGGAGGATGAGAGAGGAGGAGGAGAGAGGAGGAAGAGACAGGTGGAAGAGAGAGGAGAAGGAGAGAGGAGGATTAGAGAGGTGGAAGACAGAGGAAGATTAGAGAGGAGGAAGAGAGAGGAGGATGAGAGAGGAGGAGGAGAGAGGAGGAAGAGACAGGTGGAACAGAGAGGAGGAAGAGAAAGGAGGAAGAGAGGAGAGAGGAGGAAGAGAGAGGATAAAGAGAGGGGAGGAGGACAGAGGAGGAGTAGAGAGGAAGAGGAGAGAGGAGGAAGAGAGAGGAAGGAGAGAGAGGAGGATGAGAGAGGAGGAGGAGAGAGGAGGAGGAGAGAGGAGGAAGAGAGAGGAGGAGGAGAGAGGAGGAAGAGAGAGGAGGAGGAGAGTGGAGGAAGAGTGAGGAGTAAGAGAGAGGAGGAAGAGAGAGGAGGAAGTGAGAAGAGGAAGAGAGAGGAGGAAGAGAGAGGAGGAAGAGACAGGAGGAAGAGAGAGGAGGAAGAGAGAGGAAGAGGAGAGAGGAGGAAGAGAGAGGAGGAGGAGAGATGTGGTTGTTTAGCCCCTGCCGGGGTCTGAGACCACGCGGCCGCTGCCCCTCCCCCACAAAGGGAGTGAAATACAAAGCCCCAAGTCTGAAATAAG
The DNA here is from genome assembly GCA_030819815.1 of Strix occidentalis. Lineage (NCBI taxonomy): Eukaryota > Metazoa > Chordata > Aves > Strigiformes > Strigidae > Strix > Strix occidentalis. The sequence goes on from JASWHU010000271.1 coordinate 66,648, forward strand.
GAAAGGTTTAATACAAAAATGCAATAGCAACACAACAAACAACAGCAATAACAATAACACTAATAGTGATAGCAATGAACAGAGCAAAATAGCTACCAAATACAGCAGTTTGAAGCACGATGTACAAAACCACGAGTGCACCGCGCTCCGCGCCAGGAAAATGTGACCTGCCAGGATGTGACGTCTGCATGGTATCTGAATAACCCGGCTAGAGCTCCCCCCGCACTGCTGGGGAAACTTAACCCTATCCTGGTTAAACCAGGACAAGAGAGAAGGAAGAGAGAGGAGGAAGAGAGAGGAGGAAGAGAGAGGAGAAGCAGAGAGGAGGAATAGAGAGGTGGAAGAGAGAGGAAGATGAGAGAGGAGGAAGAGAGAGGAGGATGAGAGAGGAGGAGGAGAGAGGAGGAAGAGAGAGGAGGAAGAGAGAGGAGAAGGAGAGAGGAGGAATAGAGAGGTGGAAGACAGAGGAAGATTAGAGAGGAGGAAGAGAGAGGAGGAAGAGAGAGGAAGAGGAGAGAGGAGGATGAGAGAGAAGGAGGAGAACGGAGAAAGAGAGAGGAAGAAGAGAGAGGAGGAGGAGAGAGGAGGAAGAGAGAGGAGGAAGAGAGAGGTGGAAGAAGGAGGAGGAGGAGAGATGAGGAATAGAGACTAAGAGGAGAGAGGAGGAAGAGAGAGGAGGAAGAGATAGGAAGAGGAGAGAGGAGGAAGAGAGAGGAGGAAGAGAGAGGAGGAGGAGAGAGGAGGAAGAGAGAGGAAGAGGAGACAGGAGGAAGAGAGAAGAGGAAGCGAGAGGAAGAGGAGAGAGGAGGAGGAGAGCGGAAGCAGAGAGAGGAGGAATAGTTAGGAAGAGGAGAGATGAGGAAGAGAGAGGAGGAAGAGAGAGGAGTAAGAGAGAGGAAGAAGGGAGAGGAGGAGGAGAGAAGAGGAAGTGAGTGGAAGAGTGGAGAGGAGGAGGAGAGAAGAAGAAGAGAGAGGAGGAAGAGTGAGGAAGAGGAGAGAGGAGGAAGAGAGAGGAGGAAGAGAGAGGAAGAGGAGAGAGGAGGAAGAGAGAGGAGGAAGAGAGAGGAGGAGGAGAGAGGAGGAAGAGAGAGGAAGAGGAGACAGGAGGAAGAGAGAAGAGGAAGCGAGAGGAAGAGGAGAGAGGAGGAGGAGAGCGGAAGCAGAGAGAGGAGGAATAGTTAGGAAGAGGAGAGATGAGGAAGAGAGAGGAGGAAGAGAGAGGAGTAAGAGAGAGGAAGAAGGGAGAGGAGGAGGAGAGAAGAGGAAGTGAGTGGAAGAGTGGAGAGGAGGAGGAGAGAAGAAGAAGAGAGAGGAGGAAGAGTGAGGAAGAGGAGAGAGGAGGAAGAGAGAGGAGGAAGAGAGAGGAAGAGGAGAGAGGAGGAAGAGAGAGGAGGAAGAGAGAGGAGGAGGAGAGAGGAGGAAGAGAGAGGAAGAGGAGACAGGAGGAAGAGAGAAGAGGAAGCGAGAGGAAGAGGAGAGAGGAGGAGGAGAGCGGAAGCAGAGAGAGGAGGAATAGTTAGGAAGAGGAGAGATGAGGAAGAGAGAGGAGGAAGAGAGAGGAGTAAGAGAGAGGAAGAAGGGAGAGGAGGAGGAGAGAAGAGGAAGTGAGTGGAAGAGTGGAGAGGAGGAGGAGAGAAGAAGAAGAGAGAGGAGGAAGAGTGAGGAAGAGGAGAGAGGAGGAAGAGAGAGGAGGAAGAGAGAGGAAGAGGAGAGAGGAGGAAGAGAGAGGAGGAAGAGAGAGGAGGAAGAGAGAGGAGGAGGAGAGAGGAAGAAGATAGAGAGTAGGAAGAGAGAAGAGGAAGTGAGAGGAAAAGGAGAGAGGAGGAGAGAGGAGGAATAGAGAGGAGGAAGAGAATGAAAGAGGAGAGAGGAGGAAGAGAGAGGAAGAGGAGGGAGGAAGAAGAGAGAGGAGTAAGAGAGAGGAGGAGGAGAGAGTAGGAAGAGAGAGGAGGAAGAGAGAGGAAGAGGAGAGAGGAAGAAGAGAGAGGATGAAGAGAGAGGAGGAAGACAGAGGAGGAGGAGAGAGGAGGAAGAGAGAGGAGGAAGAAAGAGGAGGAGGAGAGAGGAGGAAGAGAGAGGAGGAGGAGAACGGAGAAAGAGAGAGGAAGAAGAGAGAGGAGGAGGAGAGAGGAGGAAGAGAGAGGAGGAAGAGAGAGGTGGAAGAAGGAGGAGGAGGAGAGATGAGGAATAGAGACTAAGAGGAGAGAGGAGGAAGAGAGAGGAGGAAGAGATAGGAAGAGGAGAGAGGAGGAAGAGAGAGGAGGAAGAGAGAGGAGGAGGAGAGAGGAGGAAGAGAGAGGAAGAGGAGACAGGAGGAAGAGAGAAGAGGAAGCGAGAGGAAGAGGAGAGAGGAGGAGGAGAGCGGAAGCAGAGAGAGGAGGAATAGTTAGGAAGAGGAGAGATGAGGAAGAGAGAGGAGGAAGAGAGAGGAGTAAGAGAGAGGAAGAAGGGAGAGGAGGAGGAGAGAAGAGGAAGTGAGTGGAAGAGTGGAGAGGAGGAGGAGAGAAGAAGAAGAGAGAGGAGGAAGAGTGAGGAAGAGGAGAGAGGAGGAAGAGAGAGGAGGAAGAGAGAGGAAGAGGAGAGAGGAGGAAGAGAGAGGAGGAAGAGAGAGGAGGAGGAGAGAGGAGGAAGAGAGAGGAAGAGGAGACAGGAGGAAGAGAGAAGAGGAAGCGAGAGGAAGAGGAGAGAGGAGGAGGAGAGCGGAAGCAGAGAGAGGAGGAATAGTTAGGAAGAGGAGAGATGAGGAAGAGAGAGGAGGAAGAGAGAGGAGTAAGAGAGAGGAAGAAGGGAGAGGAGGAGGAGAGAAGAGGAAGTGAGTGGAAGAGTGGAGAGGAGGAGGAGAGAAGAAGAAGAGAGAGGAGGAAGAGTGAGGAAGAGGAGAGAGGAGGAAGAGAGAGGAGGAAGAGAGAGGAAGAGGAGAGAGGAGGAAGAGAGAGGAGGAAGAGAGAGGAGGAAGAGAGAGGAGGAGGAGAGAGGAAGAAGATAGAGAGTAGGAAGAGAGAAGAGGAAGTGAGAGGAAAAGGAGAGAGGAGGAGAGAGGAGGAATAGAGAGGAGGAAGAGAATGAAGGAGGAGAGAGGAGGAAGAGAGAGGAAGAGGAGGGAGGAAGAAGAGAGAGGAGTAAGAGAGAGGAGGAGGAGAGAGTAGGAAGAGAGAGGAGGAAGAGAGAGGAAGAGGAGAGAGGAAGAAGAGAGAGGATGAAGAGAGAGGAGGAAGACAGAGGAGGAGGAGAGAGGAGGAAGAGAGAGGAGGAAGAAAGAGGAGGAGGAGAGAGGAGGAAGAGAGAGGAGGAGGAGAGAGGAGTAAGAGTGATGAGTAAGAGAGAGGAGGAAGAGAGAGGAGGAAGTGAGAAGAGGAAGAGAGAGGAGGAAGAGACAGGAGGAAGAGACAGGAGTAAGAGAGAGGAGGAAGAGAGAAGAAGAGGAGAGAGGAGGCAGAGAGAGGAGGATGAGAGAGGAGGAGGAGAGAGGAGGAAGAGAGAGGAGGAAGAGAGAGGAGGAAGAGAGAGGAGGAAGAGAGAGGAGAAGTAGAGAGGAGGAATAGAGAGGTGGAAGAGAGAGGAAGATGAGAGAGGAGGAAGAGAGAGGAGGATGATAGAGGAGGAGGAGAGAGGAGGAAGAGCTAGGTGGAAGAGAGAGGAGGAAGAGAGAAGAAGAGGAGACAGGAGGCAGCGAGAGGAGGATGAGAGAGGAGGAGGAGAGAGGAGGGAGAGAGAGGAGGAAGAGAGAGGAGAAGGAGAGAGGAGGAATAGAGAGGTGGAAGACAGAGGAAGATTAGAGAGGAGGAAGAGAGAGGAGGATGAGAGAGGAGGAGGAGAGAGGAGGAAGAGACAGGTGGAACAGGGAGGAGGAAGAGAAAGGAGGAAGAGAGGAGAGAGGAGGAAGAGAGAGGATAAAGAGAGGGGAGGAGGAGAGAGGAGGAAGAGAGAGGAAGAGGAGAGAGGAGGAAGAGAGAGAAAGAAGAGAGAGGAGGAAGAGAGAGGAGGAGGAGAGAGGAGGAGGAGAGAGGAGGAAGAGAGAGGAGGAGGAGAGAGGAGGAAGAGAGAGGAGGAGGAGAGTGGAGGAAGAGTGAGGAGTAAGAGAGAGGAGGAAGAGAGAGGAGGAAGTGAGAAGAGGAAGAGAGAGGCGGAAGAGAGAGGAGGAAGAGACAGGAGGAAGAGAGAGGAGGAAGAGAGAGGAGGAGGAGAGAGGAGGAAAAGAGAGGAGGAAGATAGAGGAGAAAGAGAGAGGAAGAGGAGACAGGAGGAAGAGAGAAGAGGAAGCGAGAGGAAGAGGAGAGAGGAGGAGGAGAGCGGAAGCAGAGAGAGGAGGAATAGTTAGGAAGAGGAGAGATGAGGAAGAGAGATGAGGAAGAGAGAGGAGTAAGAGAGAGGAAGAAGGGAGAGGAGGAGGAGAGAAGAGGAAGTGAGAGGAAGAGTGGAGAGGAGGAGGAGAGAAGAAGAAGAGAGAGGAGGAAGAGTGAGGAAGAGGAGAGAGGAGGAAGAGAGAGGAGGAAGAGAGAGGAGGAAGAGAGAGGAGGAAGAGAGAGGAGGATGAGAGAGGAGGAAGAGAGAGGAGGAAGAGAGAGGAGGAAGAGAGAGGAGGAAGAGAGAGGAGAAAGAGAGAGGAAGAAGACAGAGGAGGAATAGGGAGGAAGAGGAGAGAGGAGGAAGAGAGAGGAGGAAGACAGAGGAAGAGGAGAGAGGAGGAAGAGAGAGGAGGAAGAGAGAGGAGGGAGAGAGAGGAGGAATAGAGAGGAAGAAGAAAGAGGAGGAAGAGAGAAGAGGAAGTCAGAGGAAGAGTAGAGAGGAGGAGTGAGGAGGAAGAGAGAGGAGGAAGTTGAGGAAGAGGAGAGAGGAGGAAGAGACAGTAGGAAGAGAGAGGAGTAAGAGAGAGGAGGAAGAGTGAGGAAGAAGAGAGAGGAGGAAGAGAGAGGAGGAAGAGAGAGGAAGATATGAGAGGAAGAGGACAGAAGAGGAGAAAGGAGGAAGAGAAAGGAGGAAGAGATAGGAAGAGGTGAGAGGAGGAGGAGAGAGGACGAAGAGAGAGGAGGAAGAGACAGGAGGAAGAGGAAGGAGGAAGAGTGAAGAAGAGTAGAGAGGAGGAAGAGAGAAGAGGAAGAGAGAGGAGGAAGAGAGAGGAGGAGGAGAGAGGAAGAAGAGAGAGGAGGAAGAGAGAAGAGGAAGTGAGAGGAAGAGGAGAGAGGAGGAGAGAGGACGAAGAGAGAGGAGGAAGAGAATGAAAGAGGAGAGAGGAGGAAGCGAGAGGAGGAAGAGAAAGGAAGAGGAGAGAGGAAGAGGAGAGAGGAGGAAGAGAGAGGAAGAGGAGAGAGGATGAAGAGAGAGGATCAAGAGAGAGGAGGAGGAGAGAGGAGGAAGGGAGAGGAGGAAGAGAGAGGAAGAGGAGAGAGGAAGAAGAGAGAGGATAAAGAGAGAGGAGGAAGAGAGAGGAGGGGGAGAGAGGAGGAAGAGAGAGGAGAAGGAGAGAGGAGTAAGAGTGAGGAGTAAGAGAGAGGAGGAAGAGAGAGGAGGAAGTGAGAAGAGGAAGAGAGAGGAGGAAGAGAGAGGAGGAAGAGACAGGAGTAAGAGAGAGGAGGAAGAGAGAAGAAGAGGAGAGAGGAGGCAGAGAGAGGAGGATGAGAGAGGAGGAGGAGAGAGGAGGAAGAGATAAGAGGAAGAGAGAGGAGGAAGAGAGAGGAGAAGCAGAGAGGAGGAATAGAGAGGTGGAAGAGAGAGGAAGATGAGAGAGGAGGAAGAGAGAGGAGGATGAGAGAGGAGGAGGAGAGAGGAGGAAGAGACAGGTGGAAGAGAGAGGAGGAAGAGAGAAGAAGAGGATAGAGGAGGCAGCGAGAGGAGGATGAGAGAGGAGGAGGAGAGATGAGGAAGAGACAGGTGGAAGAGAGAGGAAGAGGAGAGAGGAGGAGCAGAGAGGAGGAAGAGAGAGGAGTAAGAGAGAGGATGAAGTGACAGGTGGAAGAGAGTGGAGGAAGAGAGGGGAAGATATGAGAGGAAGAGGACAGAAGAAGAGAAAGGAGGAAGAGAGAGGAGGAAGAGAGAGGAAGAGGACAGAGGAGGAGGAGAGAGGACGAAGAGAGAGGAGGAAGAGAGAGGAGGAAGAAGGAGGAGGAAGAGAGAGGAAGAGGAGAGAGGAGGAAGAGAGAGGAGGAAGAGAGAGGAGGAAGAGAGGAGAAAGAGAGAGGAAGAAGACAGAGGAGGAATAGAGAGGAAGAGGAGAGAGGAGGAAGAGAGAGGAGGAAGACAGAGGAAGAGGAGAGAGGAGGAAGAGAGAGGAGGAAGAGAGAGGAGGGAGAGAGAGGAGGAATAGAGAGGAAGAAGAAAGAGGAGGAAGAGAGAAGACGAAATCAGAAGAAGAGGAGAGAGGAGGAGTGAGGAGTAAGAGAGAGGAGGAAGTTGAGGAAGAGGAGAGAGGAGGAAGAGACAGTAGGAAGAGAGAGGAGGAAGAGAAAGGAGAAGGAGAGAGGAGGAATAGAGAGGTGGAAGACAGAGGAAGATGAGAGAGGAGGAAGAGAGAGGAGGATGAGAGAGGAGGAGGAGAGAGGAGGAAGAGACAGGTGGAAGAGAGAGGAGGAAGAGAAAGGAGGAAGAGAGGAGAGAGGAGGAAGAGAGAGGATAAAGAGAGGGGAGGAGGAGAGAGGAGGAATAGAGAGGAAGAGGAGAGAGGAGGAAGAGAGAGGAGGAAGAGAGAAGAGGAAGAGAGAGGAAGAGGAGAGAGGGGAAAGAGAGAGAAGAATGATACAGAAGTAATAGAGAGGAGGAAGAGAGAGGAAGAGGAGAGAAGAGGAAGACAGAGGAGGAAGAGAGAGGAGGAAGAGAGAGGAGGAAGAGAGAGGAAGAGAAGAGAGGAGAAAGAGAGAGGAGGATGAGTGAGGAGGAGGAGAGAGGAGGAAGAGAGAGGAGGATGAGAGAGGAGGAAGAGAGAGGAAGAGGAGAGAGGAGGAGGAGCGAGGAGGAAGAGAGAGGAGGAAGAGAGACGATGAAGAGAGAGGAGGAAGAGAGAGGAGGAGGAGAGAGGAGGAGTAGAGAGGAGGAAGAGAGAGGAGGAAGAGTGAGGAGTAGGAGAGAGGAGGAATAGAGAGGAAGAGGAGAGAGGAGGAAGAGAGGAGGAAGAGAGAGGAGGAAGAGTGAGGAATAGGAGAGAGGAGGAAGAGAGAGGAAGAGCAGAGAGGAGGAAGAGAGGAGGAAGAGAGAGGAGGAAGAGAGAGGAGCAATATAGAGGAGGAGGAGAGAGAAGGAAGAGAGAGGAGTAAGAGAGAGGAGGAAGAGAGAGGAGGGAGAGAGGAGGAAGAGAGAGAAGGAAGGGAGAAGAGGAAGAGAGAGGAGGAAGAGAGAGTAGGAAGAGAGAGGAGGAAGAGAGAGGAGGAAGAGAGAGGAGGAAGTGAGAGTTGGAAGAGAGCGGAGGAAGAGAGAGGAGGAAGAGAGAGGAGGAAGAGAGAGGAGGAAGAGAGAGGAGGAAGAGAGAGGAGGAGGAGAGAGGAGGAAGAGAGAGGAGGAAGAGAGAGGAGGAAGAGAGAGGAGGAAGAGAGAGGAGGAAGAGAGAGGAGGAAGAGAGGGGTGTAGGAGAGAGGAGGAATAGAGAGGAAGAGGAGAGAGAAGGAAGAGAGAGGAGAACTGAGAGGAAGAGCAGAGAGGAGGAAGAGAGAGGATGAAGAGAGAGGAGGAAGAGAGAGGAGGAAGAGAGAGGAAGAGGAGAGAAGAGGAAGCGAGAGGAAGAGGAGAGAGGAGGAGGAGAGCGGAAGCAGAGAGAGGAGGAATAGTTAGGAAGAGGAGAGATGAGGAAGAGAGAGGAGGAAGAGAGAGGAGTAAGAGAGAGGAAGAAGGGAGAGGAGGAGGAGAGAAGAGGAAGTGAGAGGAAGAGTGGAGAGGAGGAGGAGAGAAGAAGGAGAGAGAGGAGGAAGAGTGAGGAAGAGGAGAGAGGAGGAAGAGAGAGGAGGAAGAGAGAGGAAGAGGAGAGAGGAGGAAGAGAGAGGAGGAAGAGAGAGGAGGAAGAGAGAGGAGGAGGAGAGAGGAAGAAGAGAGAGAGTAGGAAGAGAGAAGAGGAAGTGAGAGGAAGAGGAGAGAGGAGTAGAGAGGAGGAAGAGAGAGGAGGAAGAGAATGAAAGAGGAAAGAGGAGGAAGAGAGAGGAAGAGGAGAGAGGAAGAAGAGAGAGGTGTAAGAGAGAGGAGGAGGAGAGAGGAGGAAGAGAGAGGAGGAAGAGAGAGGAAGAGGAGAGAGGAAGAAGAGAGAGGATGAAGAGAGAGTAGGAAGAGAGAGGAGGAGGAGAGAGGAGGATGAGAGAGGAGGAAGAAAGAGGAGGAGGAGAGAGGAGGAAGAGAGAGGAGGAGGAGAGAGGAGTAAGAGTGATGAGTAAGAGAGAGGAGGAAGAGAGAGGAGGAAGTGAGAAGAGGAAGAGAGAGGAGGAAGAGACAGGAGGAAGAGACAGGAGTAAGAGAGAGGAGGAAGAGATAGGAAGAGGTGAGAGGAGGAGGAGAGAGGACGAAGAGAGAGGAGGAAGAGACAGGAGGAAGAGGAAGGAGGAAGAGAGAGGAAGAGGAGAGAGGAGGAAGAGAGAAGAGGAAGAGAGAGGAGGAGAAGAGAGAGGAGGAGGAGAGAGGAAGAAGAGAGAGGAGGAAGAGAGAAGAGGAAGTGAGAGGAAGAGGAGAGAGGAGGAGAGAGGACGAAGAGAGAGGAGGGAGAGAATGAAAGAGGAGAGAGGAGGAAGCGAGAGGAGGAAGAGAAAGGAAGAGGAGAGAGGAGGAAGAGAGAGGAAGAGGAGAGAGGAGGAAGAGATAAGAGGAAGAGACAGGAGGAAGAGAGAGGAGAAGCAGAGAGGAGGAATAGAGAGGTGGAAGAGAGAGGAAGAAGAGAGAGGAGGAAGAGAGAGGAGGAGGAGAGAGGAGGAGGAGAGAGGAGGAAGAGAGAGGAGGAGGAGAGAGGAGGAAGAGAGAGGAGGAGGAGAGTGGAGGAAGAGTGAGGAGTAAGAGAGAGGAGGAAGAGAGAGGAGGAAGTGAGAAGAGGAAGAGAGAGGCGGAAGAGAGAGGAGGAAGAGACAGGAGGAAGAGAGAGGAGGAAGAGAGAGGTGGAAGAAGGAGGAGGAGGAGAGAGGAGGAATAGAGACGAAGAGGAGAGAGGAGGAAGAGAGAGGAGGGAGAGATAGGAAGAGGAGAGAGGAGGAAGAGAGAGGAGGAAGAGAGAGGAGGAGGAGAGAGGAGGAAAAGAGAGGAGGAAGATAGAGGAGAAAGAGAGAGGAAGAGGAGACAGGAGGAAGAGAGAAGAGGAAGCGAGAGGAAGAGGAGAGAGGAGGAGGAGAGCGGAAGCAGAGAGAGGAGGAATAGTTAGGAAGAGGAGAGATGAGGAAGAGAGATGAGGAAGAGAGAGGAGTAAGAGAGAGGAAGAAGGGAGAGGAGGAGGAGAGAAGAGGAAGTGAGTGGAAGAGTGGAGAGGGGGAGGAGAGAAGAAGAAGAGAGAGGAGGAAGAGTGAGGAAGAGGAGAGAGGAGGAAGAGAGAGGAGGAAGAGAGAGGAGGAAGAGAGAGGAGGAAGAGAGAGGAGGATGAGAGAGGAGGAAGAGAGCGGAAGAAGAGAGAGGAGGAAGAAGGAGGAGGAAGAGAGAGGAAGAGGAGAGAGGAGGAAGAGAGAGGAGGAAGAGAGAGGAGGAAGAGAGAGGAGAAGGAGAGAGGAGGAATAGAGAGGTGGAAGACAGAGGAAGATGAGAGAGGAGGAAGAGAGAGGAGGATGAGAGAGGAGGAGGAGAGAGGAGGAAGAGACAGGTGGAAGAGAGAGGAAGAGGAGAGAGGAGGAGCAGAGAGGAGGAAGAGAGAGGAGGAGGAGAGAAGTGGAAGAGAGAGGAGGAAGAGAGAGGAGGAAGAGAGATGAGGAAAAGAGAGGAGGAAGGGAGAGGAGAAAGAGAGAGGAGGAAGAGAGAGGAGGAAGAGAGAGGAGTAAGAGAGAGGATGAAGTGAGAGGTGGAAGAGAGTGGAGGAAGAGAGGGGAAGATATGAGAGGAAGAGGACAGAAGAAGAGAAAGGAGGAAGAGATAGGAGGAAGAGAGAGGAAGAGGACAGAGGAGGAGGAGAGAGTACGAAGAGAGAGGAGGAAGAGAGAGGAGGAAGAAGGAGGAGGAAGAGAGAGGAAGAGGAGAGAGGAGGAAGAGAGTGGAGGAAGAGAGAGGAGGAAGAGAGGAGAAAGAGAGAGGAAGAAGACAGAGGAGGAATAGAGAGGAAGAGGAGAGAGGAGGAAGAGAGAGGAGGAAGACAGAGGAAGAGGAGAGAGGAGGAAGAGAGAGGAGGAAGAGAGAGGAGGGAGAGAGAGGAGGAATAGAGAGGAAGAAGAAAGAGGAGGAAGAGAGAAGAGGAAGTCAGAGGAAGAGGAGAGAGGAGGAGTGAGGAGGAAGAGAGAGGAGGAAGTTGAGGAAGAGGAGAGAGGAGGAAGAGACAGTAGGAAGAGAGAGGAGTAAGAGAGAGGAGGAAGAGTGAGGAAGAAGAGAGAGGAGGAAGAGAGAGGAGGAAGAGAGAGGAAGAGGAGAGAGGAGGATGAGAGAGAAGGAGGAGAACGGAGAAAGAGAGAGGAAGAAGAGAGAGGAGGAGGAGAGAGGAGGAAGAGAGAGGAGGAAGAGAGAGGTGGAAGAAGGAGGAGGAGGAGAGAGGAGGAATAGAGACTAAGAGGAGAGAGGAGGAAGAGAGAGGAGGAAGAGATAGGAAGAGGAGAGAGGAGGAAGAGAGAGGAGGAAGAGAGAGGAGGAGGAGAGAGGAGGAAGAGAGAAGAGGAAGCGAGAGGAAGAGGAGAGAGGAGGAGGAGAGCGGAAGCAGAGAGAGGAGGAATAGTTAGGAAGAGGAGAGATGAGGAAGAGAGAGGAGGAAGAGAGAGGAGTAAGAGAGAGGAAGAAGGGAGAGGAGGAGGAGAGAAGAGGAAGTGAGAGGAAGAGTGGAGAGGAGGAGGAGAGAAGAAGGAGAGAGAGGAGGAAGAGTGAGGAAGAGGAGAGAGGAGGAAGAGAGAGGAGGAAGAGAGAGGAAGAGGAGAGAGGAGGAAGAGAGAGGAGGAAGAGAGAGGAGGAAGAGAGAGGAGGAGGAGAGAGGAAGAAGAGAGAGAGTAGGAAGAGAGAAGAGGAAGTGAGAGGAAGAGGAGAGAGGAGTAGAGAGGAGGAAGAGAGAGGAGGAAGAGAATGAAAGAGGAAAGAGGAGGAAGAGAGAGGAAGAGGAGAGAGGAAGAAGAGAGAGGTGTAAGAGAGAGGAGGAGGAGAGAGGAGGAAGAGAGAGGAGGAAGAGAGAGGAAGAGGAGAGAGGAAGAAGAGAGAGGATGAAGAGAGAGTAGGAAGAGAGAGGAGGAGGAGAGAGGAGGATGAGAGAGGAGGAAGAAAGAGGAGGAGGAGAGAGGAGGAAGAGAGAGGAGGAGGAGAGAGGAGTAAGAGTGATGAGTAAGAGAGAGGAGGAAGAGAGAGGAGGAAGTGAGAAGAGGAAGAGAGAGGAGGAAGAGACAGGAGGAAGAGACAGGAGTAAGAGAGAGGAGGAAGAGATAGGAAGAGGTGAGAGGAGGAGGAGAGAGGACGAAGAGAGAGGAGGAAGAGACAGGAGGAAGAGGAAGGAGGAAGAGAGAGGAAGAGGAGAGAGGAGGAAGAGAGAAGAGGAAGAGAGAGGAGGAAGAGAGAGGAGGAGGAGAGAGGAAGAAGAGAGAGGAGGAAGAGAGAAGAGGAAGTGAGAGGAAGAGGAGAGAGGAGGAGAGAGGACGAAGAGAGAGGAGGGAGAGAATGAAAGAGGAGAGAGGAGGAAGCGAGAGGAGGAAGAGAAAGGAAGAGGAGAGAGGAGGAAGAGAGAGGAAGAGGAGAGAGGAGGAAGAGATAAGAGGAAGAGACAGGAGGAAGAGAGAGGAGAAGCAGAGAGGAGGAATAGAGAGGTGGAAGAGAGAGGAAGAAGAGAGAGGAGGAAGAGAGAGGAGGAGGAGAGAGGAGGAGGAGAGAGGAGGAAGAGAGAGGAGGAGGAGAGAGGAGGAAGAGAGAGGAGGAGGAGAGTGGAGGAAGAGTGAGGAGTAAGAGAGAGGAGGAAGAGAGAGGAGGAAGTGAGAAGAGGAAGAGAGAGGCGGAAGAGAGAGGAGGAAGAGACAGGAGGAAGAGAGAGGAGGAAGAGAGAGGTGGAAGAAGGAGGAGGAGGAGAGAGGAGGAATAGAGACGAAGAGGAGAGAGGAGGAAGAGAGAGGAGGGAGAGATAGGAAGAGGAGAGAGGAGGAAGAGAGAGGAGGAAGAGAGAGGAGGAGGAGAGAGGAGGAAAAGAGAGGAGGAAGATAGAGGAGAAAGAGAGAGGAAGAGGAGACAGGAGGAAGAGAGAAGAGGAAGCGAGAGGAAGAGGAGAGAGGAGGAGGAGAGCGGAAGCAGAGAGAGGAGGAATAGTTAGGAAGAGGAGAGATGAGGAAGAGAGATGAGGAAGAGAGAGGAGTAAGAGAGAGGAAGAAGGGAGAGGAGGAGGAGAGAAGAGGAAGTGAGTGGAAGAGTGGAGAGGGGGAGGAGAGAAGAAGAAGAGAGAGGAGGAAGAGTGAGGAAGAGGAGAGAGGAGGAAGAGAGAGGAGGAAGAGAGAGGAGGAAGAGAGAGGAGGAAGAGAGAGGAGGATGAGAGAGGAGGAAGAGAGCGGAAGAAGAGAGAGGAGGAAGAAGGAGGAGGAAGAGAGAGGAAGAGGAGAGAGGAGGAAGAGAGAGGAGGAAGAGAGAGGAGGAAGAGAGAGGAGAAGGAGAGAGGAGGAATAGAGAGGTGGAAGACAGAGGAAGATGAGAGAGGAGGAAGAGAGAGGAGGATGAGAGAGGAGGAGGAGAGAGGAGGAAGAGACAGGTGGAAGAGAGAGGAAGAGGAGAGAGGAGGAGCAGAGAGGAGGAAGAGAGAGGAGGAGGAGAGAAGTGGAAGAGAGAGGAGGAAGAGAGAGGAGGAAGAGAGATGAGGAAAAGAGAGGAGGAAGGGAGAGGAGAAAGAGAGAGGAGGAAGAGAGAGGAGGAAGAGAGAGGAGTAAGAGAGAGGATGAAGTGAGAGGTGGAAGAGAGTGGAGGAAGAGAGGGGAAGATATGAGAGGAAGAGGACAGAAGAAGAGAAAGGAGGAAGAGATAGGAGGAAGAGAGAGGAAGAGGACAGAGGAGGAGGAGAGAGTACGAAGAGAGAGGAGGAAGAGAGAGGAGGAAGAAGGAGGAGGAAGAGAGAGGAAGAGGAGAGAGGAGGAAGAGAGTGGAGGAAGAGAGAGGAGGAAGAGAGGAGAAAGAGAGAGGAAGAAGACAGAGGAGGAATAGAGAGGAAGAGGAGAGAGGAGGAAGAGAGAGGAGGAAGACAGAGGAAGAGGAGAGAGGAGGAAGAGAGAGGAGGAAGAGAGAGGAGGGAGAGAGAGGAGGAATAGAGAGGAAGAAGAAAGAGGAGGAAGAGAGAAGAGGAAGTCAGAGGAAGAGGAGAGAGGAGGAGTGAGGAGGAAGAGAGAGGAGGAAGTTGAGGAAGAGGAGAGAGGAGGAAGAGACAGTAGGAAGAGAGAGGAGTAAGAGAGAGGAGGAAGAGTGAGGAAGAAGAGAGAGGAGGAAGAGAGAGGAGGAAGAGAGAGGAAGAGGAGAGAGGAGGATGAGAGAGAAGGAGGAGAACGGAGAAAGAGAGAGGAAGAAGAGAGAGGAGGAGGAGAGAGGAGGAAGAGAGAGGAGGAAGAGAGAGGTGGAAGAAGGAGGAGGAGGAGAGAGGAGGAATAGAGACTAAGAGGAGAGAGGAGGAAGAGAGAGGAGGAAGAGATAGGAAGAGGAGAGAGGAGGAAGAGAGAGGAGGAAGAGAGAGGAGGAGGAGAGAGGAGGAAGAGAGAAGAGGAAGCGAGAGGAAGAGGAGAGAGGAGGAGGAGAGCGGAAGCAGAGAGAGGAGGAATAGTTAGGAAGAGGAGAGATGAGGAAGAGAGAGGAGGAAGAGAGAGGAGTAAGAGAGAGGAAGAAGGGAGAGGAGGAGGAGAGAAGAGGAAGTGAGAGGAAGAGTGGAGAGGAGGAGGAGAGAAGAAGGAGAGAGAGGAGGAAGAGTGAGGAAGAGGAGAGAGGAGGAAGAGAGAGGAGGAAGAGAGAGGAAGAGGAGAGAGGAGGAAGAGAGAGGAGGAAGAGAGAGGAGGAAGAGAGAGGAGGAGGAGAGAGGAAGAAGAGAGAGAGTAGGAAGAGAGAAGAGGAAGTGAGAGGAAGAGGAGAGAGGAGTAGAGAGGAGGAAGAGAGAGGAGGAAGAGAATGAAAGAGGAAAGAGGAGGAAGAGAGAGGAAGAGGAGAGAGGAAGAAGAGAGAGGTGTAAGAGAGAGGAGGAGGAGAGAGGAGGAAGAGAGAGGAGGAAGAGAGAGGAAGAGGAGAGAGGAAGAAGAGAGAGGATGAAGAGAGAGTAGGAAGAGAGAGGAGGAGGAGAGAGGAGGATGAGAGAGGAGGAAGAAAGAGGAGGAGGAGAGAGGAGGAAGAGAGAGGAGGAGGAGAGAGGAGTAAGAGTGATGGGTAAGAGAGAGGAGGAAGAGAGAGGAGGAAGTGAGAAGAGGAAGAGAGAGGAGGAAGAGACAGGAGGAAGAGACAGGAGTAAGAGAGAGGAGGAAGAGATAGGAAGAGGTGAGAGGAGGAGGAGAGAGGACGAAGAGAGAGGAGGAAGAGACAGGAGGAAGAGGAAGGAGGAAGAGAGAGGAAGAGGAGAGAGGAGGAAGAGAGAAGAGGAAGAGAGAGGAGGAAGAGAGAGGAGGAGGAGAGAGGAAGAAGAGAGAGGAGGAAGAGAGAAGAGGAAGTGAGAGGAAGAGGAGAGAGGAGGAGAGAGGACGAAGAGAGAGGAGGGAGAGAATGAAAGAGGAGAGAGGAGGAAGCGAGAGGAGGAAGAGAAAGGAAGAGGAGAGAGGAGGAAGAGAGAGGAAGAGGAGAGAGGAGGAAGAGATAAGAGGAAGAGACAGGAGGAAGAGAGAGGAGAAGCAGAGAGGAGGAATAGAGAGGTGGAAGAGAGAGGAAGAAGAGAGAGGAGGAAGAGAGAGGAGGAGGAGAGAGGCGGAGGAGAGAGGAGGAAGAGAGAGGAGGAGGAGAGAGGAGGAAGAGAGAGGAGGAGGAGAGTGGAGGAAGAGTGAGGAGTAAGAGAGAGGAGGAAGAGAGAGGAGGAAGTGAGAAGAGGAAGAGAGAGGCGGAAGAGAGAGGAGGAAGAGACAGGAGGAAGAGAGAGGAGGAAGAGAGAGGTGGAAGAAGGAGGAGGAGGAGAGAGGAGGAATAGAGACGAAGAGGAGAGAGGAGGAAGAGAGAGGAGGGAGAGATAGGAAGAGGAGAGAGGAGGAAGAGAGAGGAGGAAGAGAGAGGAGGAGGAGAGAGGAGGAAAAGAGAGGAGGAAGATAGAGGAGAAAGAGAGAGGAAGAGGAGACAGGAGGAAGAGAGAAGAGGAAGCGAGAGGAAGAGGAGAGAGGAGGAGGAGAGCGGAAGCAGAGAGGAGGAATAGTTAGGAAGAGGAGAGATGAGGAAGAGAGATGAGGAAGAGAGAGGAGTAAGAGAGAGGAAGAAGGGAGAGGAGGAGGAGAGAAGAGGAAGTGAGTGGAAGAGTGGAGAGGAGGAGGAGAGAAGAAGAAGAGAGAGGAGGAAGAGTGAGGAAGAGGAGAGAGGAGGAAGAGAGAGGAGGAAGAGAGAGGAGGAAGAGAGAGGAGGAAGAGAGAGGAGGATGAGAGAGGAGGAAGAGAGCGGAAGAAGAGAGAGGAGGAAGAGAGAGGAGAAGGAGAGAGGAGGAATAGAGAGGTGGAAGACAGAGGAAGATGAGAGAGGAGGAAGAGAGAGGAGGATGAGAGAGGAGGAGGAGAGAGGAGGAAGAGACAGGTGGAAGAGAGAGGAAGAGGAGAGAGGAGGAGCAGAGAGGAGGAAGAGAGAGGAGGAGGAGAGAAGTGGAAGAGAGAGGAGGAAGAGAGAGGAGGAAGAGAGATGAGGAAAAGAGAGGAGGAAGGGAGAGGAGAAAGAGAGAGGAGGAAGAGAGAGGAGGAAGAGAGAGGAGTAAGAGAGAGGATGAAGTGAGAGGTGGAAGAGAGTGGAGGAAGAGAGGGGAAGATATGAGAGGAAGAGGACAGAAGAAGAGAAAGGAGGAAGAGATAGGAGGAAGAGAGAGGAAGAGGACAGAGGAGGAGGAGAGAGTACGAAGAGAGAGGAGGAAGAGAGAGGAGGAAGAAGGAGGAGGAAGAGAGAGGAAGAGGAGAGAGGAGGAAGAGAGTGGAGGAAGAGAGAGGAGGAAGAGAGGAGAAAGAGAGAGGAAGAAGACAGAGGAGGAATAGAGAGGAAGAGGAGAGAGGAGGAAGAGAGAGGAGGAAGACAGAGGAAGAGGAGAGAGGAGGAAGAGAGAGGAGGAAGAGAGAGGAGGGAGAGAGAGGAGGAATAGAGAGGAAGAAGAAAGAGGAGGAAGAGAGAAGAGGAAGTCAGAGGAAGAGGAGAGAGGAGGAGTGAGGAGGAAGAGAGAGGAGGAAGTTGAGGAAGAGGAGAGAGGAGGAAGAGACAGTAGGAAGAGAGAGGAGTAAGAGAGAGGAGGAAGAGTGAGGAAGAAGAGAGAGGAGGAAGAGAGAGGAGGAAGAGAGAGGAAGAGGAGAGAGGAGGATGAGAGAGAAGGAGGAGAACGGAGAAAGAGAGAGGAAGAAGAGAGAGGAGGAGGAGAGAGGAGGAAGAGAGAGGAGGAAGAGAGAGGTGGAAGAAGGAGGAGGAGGAGAGAGGAGGAATAGAGACTAAGAGGAGAGAGGAGGAAGAGAGAGGAGGAAGAGATAGGAAGAGGAGAGAGGAGGAAGAGAGAGGAGGAAGAGAGAGGAGGAGGAGAGAGGAGGAAGAGAGAAGAGGAAGCGAGAGGAAGAGGAGAGAGGAGGAGGAGAGCGGAAGCAGAGAGAGGAGGAATAGTTAGGAAGAGGAGAGATGAGGAAGAGAGAGGAGGAAGAGAGAGGAGTAAGAGAGAGGAAGAAGGGGGAGGAGGAGGAGAGAAGAGGAAGTGAGAGGAAGAGTGGAGAGGAGGAGGAGAGAAGAAGGAGAGAGAGGAGGAAGAGTGAGGAAGAGGAGAGAGGAGGAAGAGAGAGGAGGAAGAGAGAGGAGGAAGAGAGAGGAGGAGGAGAGAGGAAGAAGAGAGAGAGTAGGAAGAGAGAAGAGGAAGTGAGAGGAAGAGGAGAGAGGAGTAGAGAGGAGGAAGAGAGAGGAGGAAGAGAATGAAAGAGGAAAGAGGAGGAAGAGAGAGGAAGAGGAGAGAGGAAGAAGAGAGAGGTGTAAGAGAGAGGAGGAGGAGAGAGGAGGAAGAGAGAGGAGGAAGAGAGAGGAAGAGGAGAGAGGAAGAAGAGAGAGGATGAAGAGATAGTAGGAAGAGAGAGGAGGAGGAGAGAGGAGGATGAGAGAGGAGGAAGAAAGAGGAGGAGGAGAGAGGAGGAAGAGAGAGGAGGAGGAGAGAGGAGTAAGAGTGATGAGTAAGAGAGAGGAGGAAGAGAGAGGAGGAAGTGAGAAGAGGAAGAGAGAGGAGGAAGAGACAGGAGGAAGAGACAGGAGTAAGAGAGAGGAGGAAGAGATAGGAAGAGGTGAGAGGAGGAGGAGAGAGGACGAAGAGAGAGGAGGAAGAGACAGGAGGAAGAGGAAGGAGGAAGAGAGAGGAAGAGGAGAGAGGAGGAAGAGAGAAGAGGAAGAGAGAGGAGGAAGAGAGAGGAGGAGGAGAGAGGAAGAAGAGAGAGGAGGAAGAGAGAAGAGGAAGTGAGAGGAAGAGGAGAGAGGAGGAGAGAGGACGAAGAGAGAGGAGGGAGAGAATGAAAGAGGAGAGAGGAGGAAGCGAGAGGAGGAAGAGAAAGGAAGAGGAGAGAGGAGGAAGAGAGAGGAAGAGGAGAGAGGAGGAAGAGATAAGAGGAAGAGACAGGAGGAAGAGAGAGGAGAAGCAGAGAGGAGGAATAGAGAGGTGGAAGAGAGAGGAAGAAGAGAGAGGAGGAAGAGAGAGGAGGAGGAGAGAGGAGGAGGAGAGAGGAGGAAGAGAGAGGAGGAGGAGAGTGGAGGAAGAGAGAGGAGGAGGAGAGTGGAGGAAGAGTGAGGAGTAAGAGAGAGGAGGAAGAGAGAGGAGGAAGTGAGAAGAGGAAGAGAGAGGCGGAAGAGAGAGGAGGAAGAGACAGGAGGAAGAGAGAGGAGGAAGAGAGAGGTGGAAGAAGGAGGAGGAGGAGAGAGGAGGAATAGAGACGAAGAGGAGAGAGGAGGAAGAGAGAGGAGGGAGAGATAGGAAGAGGAGAGAGGAGGAAGAGAGAGGAGGAAGAGAGAGGAGGAGGAGAGAGGAGGAAAAGAGAGGAGGAAGATAGAGGAGAAAGAGAGAGGAAGAGGAGACAGGAGGAAGAGAGAAGAGGAAGCGAGAGGAAGAGGAGAGAGGAGGAGGAGAGCGGAAGCAGAGAGAGGAGGAATAGTTAGGAAGAGGAGAGATGAGGAAGAGAGATGAGGAAGAGAGAGGAGTAAGAGAGAGGAAGAAGGGAGAGGAGGAGGAGAGAAGAGGAAGTGAGTGGAAGAGTGGAGAGGAGGAGGAGAGAAGAAGAAGAGAGAGGAGGAAGAGTGAGGAAGAGGAGAGAGGAGGAAGAGAGAGGAGGAAGAGAGAGGAGGAAGAGAGAGGAGGAAGAGAGAGGAGGATGAGAGAGGAGGAAGAGAGCGGAAGAAGAGAGAGGAGGAAGAAGGAGGAGGAAGAGAGAGGAAGAGGAGAGAGGAGGAAGAGAGAGGAGGAAGAGAGAGGAGGAAGAGAGAGGAGAAGGAGAGAGGAGGAATAGAGAGGTGGAAGACAGAGGAAGATGAGAGAGGAGGAAGAGAGAGGAGGATGAGAGAGGAGGAGGAGAGAGGAGGAAGAGACAGGTGGAAGAGAGAGGAAGAGGAGAGAGGAGGAGCAGAGAGGAGGAAGAGAGAGGAGGAGGAGAGAAGTGGAAGAGAGAGGAGGAAGAGAGAGGAGGAAGAGAGAGGAGTAAGAGAGAGGATGAAGTGAGAGGTGGAAGAGAGTGGAGGAAGAGAGGGGAAGATATGAGAGGAAGAGGACAGAAGAAGAGAAAGGAGGAAGAGATAGGAGGAAGAGAGAGGAAGAGGACAGAGGAGGAGGAGAGTGTACGAAGAGAGAGGAGCAAGAGAGAGGAGGAAGAAGGAGGAGGAAGAGAGAGGAAGAGGAGAGAGGAGGAAGAGAGTGGAGGAAGAGAGAGGAGGAAGAGAGGAGAAAGAGAGAGGAAGAAGACAGAGGAGGAATAGAGAGGAAGAGGAGAGAGGATGAAGAGAGAGGAGGAAGACAGAGGAAGAGGAGAGAGGAGGAAGAGAGAGGAGGAAGAGAGAGGAGGGAGAGAGAGGAGGAATAGAGAGGAAGAAGAAAGAGGAGGAAGAGAGAAGAGGAAGTCAGAGGAAGAGGAGAGAGGAGGAGTGAGGAGGAAGAGAGAGGAGGAAGTTGAGGAAGAGGAGAGAGGAGGAAGAGACAGTAGGAAGAGAGAGGAGTAAGAGAGAGGAGGAAGAGTGAGGAAGAAGAGAGAGGAGGAATAGAGAGGAGGAAGAGAGAGGAGGAAGAGAAAGGAGAAGGAGAGAGGAGGAATAGAGAGGTGGAAGACAGAGGAAGATGAGAGAGGAGGAAGAGAGAGGAGGATGAGAGAGGAGGAGGAGAGAGGAGGAAGAGACAGGTGGAAGAGAGAGGAGGAAGAGAAAGGAGGAAGAGAGGAGAGAGGAGGAAGAGAGAGGATAAAGAGAGGGGAGGAGGAGAGAGGAGGAATAGAGAGGAAGAGGAGAGAGGAGGAAGAGAGAGGAGGAAGAGAGAGGAGGAAGAGAGAGGAAGAGGAGAGAGGAGAAAGAGAGAGAAGAAAGATACAGAAGTAATAGAGAGGAGGAAGAGAGAGGAAGAGGAGAGAAGAGGAAGACAGAGGAGGAAGAGAGAGGAGGAAGGGAGAAGAGGAAGAGAGAGGAGGAAGAGAGAGTAGGAAGAGAGAGGAGGATGAGAGAGGAGGAAGAGAGAGGAGGAAGTGATAGTTGGAAGAGAGCGGAGGAAGAGAGAGGAGGAAGAGAGAGGAGGAAGAGAGAGGAGGAAGAGAGAGGAGGAAGAGAGAGGAGGAGGAGAGAGGAGGAAGAGAGAGGAGGAAGAGAGAGGAGGAAGAGAGAGGAGGAAGAGAGAGGAGTAAGAGAGAGGATGAAGTGACAGGTGGAAGAGAGTGGAGGAAGAGAGGGGAAGATATGAGAGGAAGAGGACAGAAGAAGAGAAAGGAGGAAGAGATAGGAGGAAGAGAGAGGAAGAGGAGAGAGGAGGAGGAGAGAGGACGAAGAGAGAGGAGGAAGAGAGAGGAGGAAGAAGGAGGAGGAAGAGAGAGGAAGAGGAGAGAGGAGGAAGAGAGAGGAGGAAGAGAGAGGAGGAAGAGAGGAGAAAGAGAGAGGAAGAAGACAGAGGAGGAGCAGAGAGGAGGAAGAGAGAGGAGGAGGAGAGAAGTGGAAGAGAGAGGAAGAGGAGAGAGGAGGAAGAGAGAGGAGGAAGAGAGAGGAGGGAGAGAGAGGAGGAAGAGTGAGGAAGAAGAAAGAGGAGGAAGAGAGAGGAGGAAGAGAGAGGAGGAAGAGAGAGGAGGAAGAGAAAGGAGAAGGAGAGAGGAGGAATAGAGAGGTGGAAGACAGAGGAAGATGAGAGAGGAGGAAGAGAGAGGAGGATGAGAGAGGAGGAGGAGAGAGGAGGAAGAGACAGGTGGAAGAGAGAGGAGGAAGAGAAAGGAGGAACAGAGGAGAGAGCAGTAAGAGAGAGGATAAAGAGAGGGGAGGAGGAGAGAGGAGGAATAGAGAGGAAGAGGAGAGAGGAGGAAGAGAGAGGAGGAAGAGAGAGGAGGAAGAGAGAGGATGAGGAGAGAGGGGAAAGAGAGAGAAGAAAGATACAGAAGTAATAGAGAGGAGGAAGAGAGAGGAAGAGGAGAGAAGAGGAAGACAGAGGAGGAACAGAGAGGAGGAAGAGAGAGGAGGCAGAGAGAGGAAGAGAAGAGAGGAGAAAGAGATAGGAGGATGAGTGAGGAGGAGAAGAGAGGAGGAAGAGAGAGGAGGATGAGAGAGGAGGAAGAGAGAGGAAGAGGAGAGATGAGGAGGAGCGAGGAGGAAGAGAGAGGAGGAGGAGAGAGGAGGAAGAGAGAGGAGGAAGAGAGAAGAGGAAGAGAGAGGATGAAGAGAGAGGAGGAAGAGAGAGGAGGAGGAGAGAGGACGAGTAGAGAGGAGGAAGAGAGACGAGGAAGAGTGAGGAGTAGGAGAGAGGAGGAATAGAGAGGAAGAGGAGAGAGAAGGAAGAGAGAGGAGGAAGAGAGAGGAGGAGGAGAGAGGAGGAGGATAGAGGAGGAGGAGAGAGAAGGAAGAGAGAGGAGTAAGAGAGAGGAGGAAGAGAGAGGAGGAAGAGAGAGGAGGAAGAGAGAGGAGGAAGGGAGAGGAGGAAGTGAGAGTTGGAAGAGAGCGGAGGAAGAGAGAGGAGGAAGAGAGAGGAGGAAGAGAGAGGAGGAAGAGAGAGGAGTAGGAGAGAGGAGGAAGAGAGAGGAGGAAGAGAGAGGAGGAAGAGAGAGGAGGAAGAGAGAGGAGGAAGAGAGGGGAGTAGGAGAGAGGAGGAATAGAGAGGAAGAGGAGAGAGAAGGAAGAGAGAGGAGAACTGAGAGGAAGAGCAGAGAGGAGGAAGAGAGAGGATGAAGAGAGAGGAGGAGGACAGAGGAGGAAGAGTGAGGAGGAAGAGAGAGGAAGAGGAGAAAGGAAGAAGAGAGAGGAGGAAGAGAGAGGAGGAGGAGAGAGGAGGAAGAGTGAGGAGGAAGAGAGAGGAAGAGGAGAGAGGAGGAAGAGAGAGGAGGAAGAGAGAGGAGGAAGAGAGAGGAGGAAGAGAGAGGAGGGAGAGAGAGGAGGAATAGAGAGGAAGAGGAGAGAGGAGGAAGAGAGAGGAGGAAGACATAGGAAGAGGAGAGAGGAGGAAGAGAGAGGAGGAAGAGAGAGGAGGAAGAGAGAGGAGGGAGAGAGAGGAGGAAGTCAGAGGAAGAAGACAGAGGAGGAGTGAGGAGGAAGAGAGAGGAGGAAGTTCAGGAAGAGGAGAGAGGAGGAAGAGACAGTAGGAAGAGAGAGGAATAAGAGAGAGGAGGAAGAGCGAGGAAGAAGAGAGAGGACGAAGAGAGAGGAGGAAGAGACAGGAGGAAGAGGAAGGAGGAAGAGAGAGGAAGAGGAGAGAGGAGGAAGAGAGAGGAGGAAGAGAGAGGAGGAAGAGAGAGGAGGAGGAGAGAGGAAGAAGAGAGAGGAGGAAGAGAGAAGAGGAAGTGAGAGGAAGAGGAGAGAGGAGGAGAGAGGAGGAAGAGAGAGGAGGAAGTTGAGGAAGAGGAGAGAGGAAGAAGAGAGAGGAGGAAGAGAGATGTAAGAGAGATGAGGAATAGTGAGGAAGAGGAGAGAGGAGGAAGAGAGAGGAGGAAGAGAGAGGAGGAAGAGAGAGGAAGAAGAGAGAGGAGGAAGAGAGAGGAAGAGGAGAGACGAGGTGGAGAGAGGAGAAAGAGAGAGGAAGACATGAGGGAAGAGAACAGAAGAGGAGAAGAAAGGAGGAAGAGAGAGGAGGAAGAGAGAGAAGGAAGAGGGAGGAGGAAGAGAGAGGAGGAAGAGAATGAAAGAGGACAGAGGAGGAAGAGAGAGGAGGAAGAGAAAGGAAGATGAGAGAGGAAGAGGAGAGAGGAGGAATAGATAGGAGGAAGAGAGAGGAGGAAGAGAGAGGAGGAAGAGAGAGGACGAAGAGAGAGGAGGAAGAGAGAGGAGGAGAGAGGAGTAAGAGTGAGGAGTAAGAGAGAGGAGGAAGAGAGAGGAGGAAGAGAGAGGAGTAAGAGAGAGGAGGAAGAGAGAGGAGGAAGAGAGAGGAGGGAGAGGAGGAAGAGAGAGGAGGAAGAGAGAGGAGGAAGAGAGAGGAAGATATGAGAGCAAGAGGACAGAAGAGGAGAAGGAGGAAGAGAGAGGAGAAAGAGATAGGAAGAGGTGAGAGGAGGAGGAGAGAGGACGAAGAGAGAGGAGGAAGAGACAGGAGGAAGAGGAAGGAGGAAGAGAGAGGAAGAGGAGAGAGCAGGAAGAGAGAGGAGGAAGAGAGAGGAGGAAGAGAGAGGAGGAAGAGATAGGAAGAGGTGAGAGGAGGAGGAGAGATTACGAAGAGAGAGGAGAAAGAGACAGGAGGAAGAGGAAGGAGGAAGAGAGAGGAAGAGCAGAGCGGAGGAAGAGAGAGGAGGAAGAGAGAGGAGGAAGAGAGAGGAAGAAGAGAGAGGAGGAAGAGAGAGGAAGAGGAGAGACGAGGTGGAGAGAGGAGAAAGAGAGAGGAAGACATGAGGGAAGAGAACAGAAGAGGAGAAGAAAGGAGGAAGAGAGAGGAGGAAGAGAGAGAAGGAAGAGGGAGGAGGAAGAGAGAGGAGGAAGAGAATGAAAGAGGACAGAGGAGGAAGAGAGAGGAGGAAGAGAAAGGAAGATGAGAGAGGAAGAGGAGAGAGGAGGAATAGATAGGAGGAAGAGAGAGGAGGAAGAGAGAGGAGGAAGAGAGAGGACGAAGAGAGAGGAGGAAGAGAGAGGAGGAGAGAGGAGTAAGAGTGAGGAGTAAGAGAGAGGAGGAAGAGAGAGGAGGAAGAGAGAGGAGTAAGAGAGAGGAGGAAGAGAGAGGAGGAAGAGAGAGGAGGGAGAGGAGGAAGAGAGAGGAGGAAGAGAGAGGAGGAAGAGAGAGGAAGATATGAGAGCAAGAGGACAGAAGAGGAGAAGGAGGAAGAGAGAGGAGAAAGAGATAGGAAGAGGTGAGAGGAGGAGGAGAGAGGACGAAGAGAGAGGAGGAAGAGACAGGAGGAAGAGGAAGGAGGAAGAGAGAGGAAGAGGAGAGAGCAGGAAGAGAGAGGAGGAAGAGAGAGGAGGAAGAGAGAGGAGGAAGAGATAGGAAGAGGTGAGAGGAGGAGGAGAGATTACGAAGAGAGAGGAGAAAGAGACAGGAGGAAGAGGAAGGAGGAAGAGAGAGGAAGAGCAGAGCGGAGGAAGAGAGAGGAGGAAGAGAGAGGAGAAAGAGAGAGGAGGAGGAGAGAGGAAGAAGAGAGAGGAGGAAGACAGAAGAGGAAGTGAGAGGAAGAGGAGAGAGGAGGAGAGAGGAGGAAGAGAGAGGAGGAAGTTGAGGAAGAGGAGAGAGGAGGAAGAGAGAGGAGGAAGAGAGAGGTGTAAGAGAGATGAGGAAGAGTGAGGAAGAGGAGAGAGGAGGAAGAGAGAGGAGGAAGAGAGAGGAGGAAGAGAGACGAAGAAGTGAGAGGAGGAAGAGAGAGGAAGAGGAGAGACGAGGTGGAGAGTGGAGAAAGAGAGAGGAAGACATGAGAGGAAGAGAACAGAAGAGGAGAAGAAAGGAGGAAGAGAGAGGAGGAAGAGAGAGGAGGAAGAGGGAGGAGGAAGAGAGAGGAGGAAGACAATGAAAGAGGAGAGAGGAGGAAGAGAGAGGAGGAAGAGAGAGGAGTAAGGGAGAGGAGGAAGAGAGAGGAGGAAGAGAGAGGAGGAAGAGAGAGGAAGATATGAGAGGAAGAGGACAGAAGAGGAGAAAGGAGGAAGAGAGAGCAGGAAGAGATAGGAAGAGGTGAGAGGAGGAGGAGAGAGGACGAAGAGAGAGGAGGAAGAGACAGGAGGAAGAGGAAGGAGGAAGAGAGAGGAAGAGGAGAGAGGAGGAAGAGAGAGGAGGAAGAGAGAGGAGGAAGAGAGAGGAGGAGGAGAGAGGAAGAAGAGAGAGGAGGAAGAGAGAAGAGGAAGTGAGAGGAAGAGGAGAGAGGAGGAGAGAGGAGGAAGAGAGAGGAGGAAGTTGAGGAAGAGGAGAGAAGAGGAAGAGAGAGTAGGAAGAGAGAGGTGTAAGAGAGATGAGGAAGAGTGAGGAAGAGGAGAGAGGAGGAAGAGAGAGGAGGAAGAGAGAGGAGGAAGAGAGAGGAAGAAGAGAGAGTAGGAAGAGAGAGGAAGAGGAGAGAGGAGGAGGAGAGAGGAGAAAGAGAGAGGAAGACATGAGAGGAAGAGAACAGAAGAGGAGAAGAAAGGAGGAAGAGAGAGGAGGAAGAGAGAGAAGAGGAAGAGGGAGGAGAAAAAGAGAGGAGGAAGAGAATGAAAGAGGAGAGAGGAGGAGGAGAGAGGAGGAATAGAGAGGAATTGGAGAGAGTAGGAAGAGAGAGGAGGAAGAGGGAGGAAGAGGAGAGAGGAGGAAGAGAGAGGAGGAAGAGAGAGGAATAGGAGAGAGATGGAGGAGAGAGGAGGAGGAGAGAGAAGGAAGAGAGAGGATTAAGAGAGAGGAGGAAGAGAGAGGAGGAAGAGAGAGGAGGAAGATAGAGGAGGAGGAGAGAGGAGGAAGAGAGAGAAGGAAGAGAGAGGAGTAGGAGAGAGGAGGAATAGAGAGGAAAAGGAGAGAGAAGGAAGAGAGAGGAGGAAGAGAGAGGAAGAGCAGAGAGGAGGAAGAGAGATGAGGAAGAGTGAGGAGGAAGAGAGAGGAGAAAGAGAGAGGAGGAAGAGAGAGGAGGAAGAGAGAGGAGGAGGAGAGAGGAAGAAGAGAGAGGAGGAAGAGAGAAGAGGAAGTGAGAGGAAGAGGAGAGAGGAGGAGAGAGGACGAAGAGAGAGGAGGAAGAGAATGAAAGAGGAGAGAGGAGGAAGCGAGAGGAGGAAGAGAAAGGAAGAGGAGAGAGGAAGAGGAGAGAGGAGAAAGAGAGAGGAGGAAGAGAGAGGAGGGGGAGAGAGGAGGAAGAGAGAGGAGGAAGAAAGAGGAGGAGGAGAGAGGAGGAAGAGAGAGGAGGAGGAGAGAGGAGTAAGAGTGAGGAGTAAGAGAGAGGAGGAAGAGAGAGGAGGAAGTGAGAAGAGGAAGAGAGAGGAGGAAGAGAGAGAAGGAAGAGACAGGAGTAAGAGAGAGGAGGAAGAGAGAAGAAGAGGAGAGAGGAGGCAGAGAGAGGAGGATGAGACAGGAGGAGGAGAGAGGAGGAAGAGAGAGGAGGAAGAGAGAGGAGAAGGAGAGAGGAGGAATAGAGTGGTGGAAGACAGAGGAAGATGAGAGAGGAGGAAGAGAGAGGAGGATGAGAGAGGAGGAGGAGAGAGGAGGAAGAGACAGGTAGAAGAGAGAGGAGAAGGAGAGAGGAGGAATAGAGTGGTGGAAGACAGAGGAAGATGAGAGAGGAGGAAGAGAGAGGAGGATGAGAGAGGAGGAGCAGAGAGGAGGAAGAGAGAGGAGGAGGAGAGAAGTGGAAGAGAGTGGAGGAAGAGAGAGGAGGAAGAGAGATGAGGAAGAGAGAGGAGGAAGGGAGAGGAGAAAGAGAGAGGAGGAAGAGAGAGTAGGAAGAGACAGGAGGAAGAGAGAGGAGTAAGAGAGAGGATGAAGTAACAGGTGGAAGAGAGTGGAGGAAGAGAGGGGAAGATATGAGAGGAAGAGGACAGAAGAAGAGAAAGGAGGAAGAGATAGGAGGAAGAGAGAGGAAGAGAAGAGAGGAGGAGGAGAGAGGACGAAGAGAGAGGAGGAAGAGAGAGGAGGAAGAAGGAGGAGGAAGAGAGAGGAAGAGGAGAGAGGAGGAAGAGAGAGGAGGAAGAGAGAGGAGGAAGAGAGGAGAAAGAGAGAGGAAGAAGACAGAGGAGGAATAGAGAGGAAGAGGAGAGAGGACGAAGAGAGAGGAGGAAGACAGAGGAAGAGGAGAGAGGAGGAAGAGAGAGGAGGAAGAGAGAGGAGGGAGAGAGAGGAGGAATAGAGAGGAGGAAGAGATAGGTGGAAGAGAGAGGAGGAAGAGAAAGGAGGAAGAGAGGAGAGAGGAGGAAGAGAGAGGATAAAGAGAGGGTAGGAGGAGAGAGGAGGAATAGAGAGGAAGAGGAGAGAGGAGGAAGACAGAGGAAGAGGAGAGAGGAGGAAGAGAGAGGAGGAAGATAGAGGAGGAGGAGAGAGAAGGAAGAGAGAGGAGTAAGAGAGAGGAGGAAGAGAGAGGAGGAAGAGAGAGGAGGGAGAGAGAGGAGGAAGGCAGAGGAGGAAGAGAGAGGAGGAAGAGAGAGGAGGAAGAGAGAGGAGGAAGTGAGAGTTGGAAGAGAGCGGAGGAAGAGAGAGGAGGAAGAGAGAGGAGGAAGAGAGAGGAGGAAGAGAGAGGAGTAGGAGAGAGGAGGAAGAGAGAGGAGGAAGAGAGAGGAGGAAGAGAGAGGAGGAAGAGAGAGGAGGAAGAGAGGGGAGTAGGAGAGAGGAGGAATAGAGAGGAAGAGGAGAGAGAAGGAAGAGAGAGGAGAACTGAGAGGAAGAGCAGAGAGGAGGAAGAGAGAGGATGAAGAGAGAGGAGGAGGACAGAGGAGGAAGAGTGAGGAGGAAGAGAGAGGAAGAGGAGAAAGGAGGAAGAGAGAGGAGGAAGAGAGAGGAGGAAGAGAGAAGAGGAAGAGAGAGGAGGGAGAGAGAGGAGGAATAGAGAGGAAGAGGAGAGAGGAGGAAGAGAGAGGAGGAAGACATAGGAAGAGGAGAGAGGAGGAAGAGAGAGGAGGAAGAGAGAGGAGGAAGAGAGAGGAGGAAGAGAGAGGAGGGAGAGAGAGGAGGAATAGAGAGGAAGAAGAGAGAAGAGGAAGAGAGAAGAGGAAGTCAGAGGAAGAAGAGAGAGGAGGAGTGAGGAGGAAGAGAGAGGAGGAAGTTGAGGAAGAGGAGAGAGGAGGAAGAGACAGTAGGAAGAGCGAGGAATAAGAGAGAGGAGGAAGAGCGAGGAAGAAGAGAGAGGACGAAGAGAGGAGGAAGAGACAGGAGGAAGAGGAAGGAGGAAGAGAGAGGAAGAGGAGAGAGCAGGAAGAGAGAGGAGAACTGAGAGGAAGAGCAGAGAGGAGGAAGAGAGAGGATGAAGAGAGAGGAGGAGGACAGAGGAGGAAGAGTGAGGAGGAAGAGAGAGGAAGAGGAGAAAGGAAGAAGAGAGAGGAGGAAGAGAGAGGAGGAGGAGAGAGGAGGAAGAGTGAGGAGGAAGAGAGAGGAAGAGGAGAGAGGAGGAAGAGTGAGGAGGAAGAGAGAGGAGGAAGAGAGAGGAGGAAGAGAGAGGAGGGAGAGAGAGGAGGAATAGAGAGGAAGAGGAGAGAGGAGGAAGAGAGAGGAGGAAGACATAGGAAGAGGAGAGAGGAGGAAGAGAGAGGAGGAAGAGAGAGGAGGAAGAGAGAGGAGGGAGAGAGAGGAGGAAGTCAGAGGAAGAAGACAGAGGAGGAGTGAGGAGGAAGAGAGAGGAGGAAGTTGAGGAAGAGGAGAGAGGAGGAAGAGACAGTAGGAAGAGAGAGGAATAAGAGAGAGGAGGAAGAGCGAGGAAGAAGAGAGAGGACGAAGAGAGAGGAGGAAGAGACAGGAGGAAGAGGAAGGAGGAAGAGAGAGGAAGAGGAGAGAGGAGGAAGAGAGAGGAGGAAGAGAGAGGAGGAAGAGAGAGGAGGAGGAGAGAGGAAGAAGAGAGAGGAGGAAGAGAGAAGAGGAAGTGAGAGGAAGAGGAGAGAGGAGGAGAGAGGAGGAAGAGAGAGGAGGAAGTTGAGGAAGAGGAGAGAGGAAGAAGAGAGAGGAGGAAGAGAGATGTAAGAGAGATGAGGAATAGTGAGGAAGAGGAGAGAGGAGGAAGAGAGAGGAGGAAGAGAGAGGAGGAAGAGAGAGGAAGAAGAGAGAGGAGGAAGAGAGAGGAAGAGGAGAGACGAGGTGGAGAGAGGAGAAAGAGAGAGGAAGACATGAGGGAAGAGAACAGAAGAGGAGAAGAAAGGAGGAAGAGAGAGGAGGAAGAGAGAGAAGGAAGAGGGAGGAGGAAGAGAGAGGAGGAAGAGAATGAAAGAGGACAGAGGAGGAAGAGAGAGGAGGAAGAGAAAGGAAGATGAGAGAGGAAGAGGAGAGAGGAGGAATAGATAGGAGGAAGAGAGAGGAGGAAGAGAGAGGAGGAAGAGAGAGGACGAAGAGAGAGGAGGAAGAGAGAGGAGGAGAGAGGAGTAAGAGTGAGGAGTAAGAGAGAGGAGGAAGAGAGAGGAGGAAGAGAGAGGAGTAAGAGAGAGGAGGAAGAGAGAGGAGGAAGAGAGAGGAGGGAGAGGAGGAAGAGAGAGGAGGAAGAGAGAGGAGGAAGAGAGAGGAAGATATGAGAGCAAGAGGACAGAAGAGGAGAAGGAGGAAGAGAGAGGAGAAAGAGATAGGAAGAGGTGAGAGGAGGAGGAGA
This sequence comes from Strix occidentalis, assembly GCA_030819815.1. Lineage (NCBI taxonomy): Eukaryota > Metazoa > Chordata > Aves > Strigiformes > Strigidae > Strix > Strix occidentalis. The sequence goes on from JASWHU010000271.1 coordinate 95,687, forward strand.
GAGGACGAAGAGAGAGGAGGAAGAGACAGGAGGAAGAGGAAGGAGGAAGAGAGGAAGAGGAGAGAGCAGGAAGAGAGAGGAGGAAGAGAGAGGAGGAAGAGAGAGGAGGAGGAGAGAGGAAGAACAGAGAGGAGGAAGAGAGAAGAGGAAGTGAGAGGAAGAGGAGAGAGGAGGCAGAGAGAGGAGGATGAGAGAGGAGGAGGAGAGAGGAGGAAGAGAGAGGAGGAAGAGAGAGGAGGAAGGGAGAGGAGGAAGAGAGAGGAAGATATGAAAGGAAGAGGACAGAAGAGGAGAAAGGAGGAAGAGAGAGGAGGAAGAGATAGGAAGAGGTGAGAGGAGGAGGAGAGATTACGAAGAGAGAGGAGAAAGAGACAGGAGGAAGAGGAAGGAGGAAGAGAGAGGAAGAGCAGAGCGGAGGAAGAGAGAGGAGGAAGAGAGAGGAGAAAGAGAGAGGAGGAGGAGAGAGGAAGAAGACAGAGGAGGAAGACAGAAGAGGAAGTGAGAGGAAGAGGAGAGAGGAGGAGAGAGGAGGAAGAGAGAGGAGGAAGTTGAGGAAGAGGAGAGAGGAGGAAGAGAGAGGAGGAAGAGAGAGGTGTAAGAGAGATGAGGAAGAGTGAGGAAGAGGAGAGAGGAGGAAGAGAGAGGAGGAAGAGAGAGGAGGAAGAGAGACGAAGAAGTGAGAGGAGGAAGAGAGAGGAAGAGGAGAGACGAGGTGGAGAGAGGAGAAAGAGAGAGGAAGACATGAGAGGAAGAGAACAGAAGAGGAGAAGAAAGGAGGAAGAGAGAGGAGGAAGAGAGAGGAGGAAGAGGGAGGAGGAAGAGAGAGGAGGAAGACAATGAAAGAGGAGAGAGGAGGAAGAGAGAGGAGGAAGAGAGAGGAGGAAGGGAGAGGAGGAAGAGAGAGGAGGAAGAGAGAGGAGGAAGAGAGAGGAAGATATGAGAGGAAGAGGACAGAAGAGGAGAAAGGAGGAAGAGAGAGGAGGAAGAGATAGGAAGAGGTGAGAGGAGGAGGAGAGAGGACGAAGAGAGAGGAGTAAGAGACAGGAGGAAGAGGAAGGAGGAAGAGAGAGGAAGAGGAGAGAGGAGGAAGAGAGAGGAGGAAGAGAGAGGAGGAAGAGAGAGGAGGAGGAGAGAGGAAGAAGAGAGAGGAGGAAGAGAGAAGAGGAAGTGAGAGGAAGAGGAGAGAGGAGGAGAGAGGAGGAAGAGAGAGGAGGAAGTTGAGGAAGAGGAGAGAGGAGGAAGAGAGAGTAGGAAGAGAGAGGTGTAAGAGAGATGAGGAAGAGTGAGGAAGAGGAGAGAGGAGGAAGAGAGAGGAGGAAGAGAGAGGAGGAAGAGAGAGGAAGAAGAGAGAGTAGGAAGAGAGAGGAAGAGGAGAGAGGAGGAGGAGAGAGGAGAAAGAGAGAGGAAGACATGAGAGGAAGAGAACAGAAGAGGAGAAGAAAGGAGGAAGAGAGAGGAGGAAGAGAGAGAAGAGGAAGAGGCAGGAGAAAAAGAGAGGAGGAAGAGAATGAAAGAGGAGAGAGGAGGAGGAGAGAGGAGGAATAGAGAGGAATTGGAGAGAGATGGAGGAGAGAGGAGGAGGAGAGAGAAGGAAGAGAGAGGATTAAGAGAGAGGAGGAAGAGAGAGGAGGAAGAGAGAGGAGGAAGATAGAGGAGGAGGAGAGAGGAGGAAGAGAGAGAAGGAAGAGAGAGGAGTAGGAGAGAGGAGGAATAGAGAGGAAAATGAGAGAGAAGGAAGAGAGAGGAGGAAGAGAGAGGAAGAGCAGAGAGGAGGAAGAGAGAGGAGGAAGAGTGAGGAGGAAGAGAGAGGAGAAAGAGAGAGGAGGAAGAGAGAGGAGGAAGAGAGAGGAGGAGGAGAGAGGAAGAAGAGAGAGGAGGAAGAGAGAAGAGGAAGTGAGAGGAAGAGGAGAGAGGAGGAGAGAGGACGAAGAGAGAGGAGGAAGAGAATGAAAGAGGAGAGAGGAGGAAGCGAGAGGAGGAAGAGAAAGGAAGAGGAGAGAGGAAGAGGAGAGAGGAGAAAGAGAGAGGAGGAAGAGAGAGGAGGGGGAGAGAGGAGGAAGAGAGAGGAGGAAGAAAGAGGAGGAGGAGAGAGGAGGAAGAGAGAGGAGGAGGAGAGAGGAGTAAGAGTGAGGAGTAAGAGAGAGGAGGAAGAGAGAGGAGGAAGTGAGAAGAGGAAGAGAGAGGAGGAAGAGAGAGAAGGAAGAGACAGGAGTAAGAGAGAGGAGGAAGAGAGAAGAAGAGGAGAGAGGAGGCAGAGAGAGGAGGATGAGACAGGAGGAGGAGAGAGGAGAAAGAGATAAGAGGAAGAGAGAGGAGGAAGAGAGAGGAGAAGCAGATAGGAGGAATAGAGAGGTGGAAGTGAGAGGAAGATGAGAGAGGAGGAAGAGAGAGGAGGATGAGAGAGGAGGAGGAGAGAGGAGGAAGAGAGAGGAGGAAGAGAGAGGAGAAGGAGAGAGGAGGAATAGAGTGGTGGAAGACAGAGGAAGATGAGAGAGGAGGAAGAGAGAGGAGGATGAGAGAGGAGGAGGAGAGAGGAGGAAGAGACAGGTAGAAGAGAGAGGAAGAGGAGAGAGGAGGAGCAGAGAGGAGGAAGAGAGAGGAGGAGGAGAGAAGTGGAAGAGAGTGGAGGAAGAGAGAGGAGGAAGAGAGATGAGGAAGAGAGAGGAGGAAGGGAGAGGAGAAAGAGAGAGGAGGAAGAGAGAGTAGGAAGAGACAGGAGGAAGAGAGAGGAGTAAGAGAGAGGATGAAGTAACAGGTGGAAGAGAGTGTAGGAAGAGAGGGGAAGATATGAGAGGAAGAGGACAGAAGAAGAGAAAGGAGGAAGAGATAGGAGGAAGAGAGAGGAAGAGAAGAGAGGAGGAGGAGAGAGGACGAAGAGAGAGGAGGAAGAGAGAGGAGGAAGAAGGAGGAGGAAGAGAGAGGAAGAGGAGAGAGGAGGAAGAGAGAGGAGGAAGAGAGAGGAGGAAGAGAGGAGAAAGAGAGAGGAAGAAGACAGAGGAGGAATAGAGAGGAAGAGGAGAGAGGACGAAGAGAGAGGAGGAAGACAGAGGAAGAGGAGAGAGGAGGAAGAGAGAGGAGGAAGAGAGAGGAGGGAGAGAGAGGAGGAATAGAGAGGAGGAAGAGATAGGTGGAAGAGAGAGGAGGAAGAGAAAGGAGGAAGAGAGGAGAGAGGAGGAAGAGAGAGGATAAAGAGAGGGTAGGAGGAGAGAGGAGGAATAGAGAGGAAGAGGAGAGAGGAGGAAGAGAGAGGAAGAGGAGAGAGGAGGAAGAGAGAGGAGGAAGATAGAGGAGGAGGATAGAGAAGGAAGAGAGAGGAGTAAGAGAGAGGAGGAAGAGAGAGGAGGAAGAGAGAGGAGGGAGAGAGAGGAGGAAGGCAGAGGAGGAAGAGAGAGGAGGAAGAGAGAGGAAGAGGAGAGAGGAGGAAGTGAGAGTTGGAAGAGAGCGGAGGAAGAGAGAGGAGGAAGAGAGAGGAGGAAGAGAGAGGAGGAAGAGAGAGGAGTAGGAGAGAGGAGGAAGAGAGAGGAGGAAGAGAGAGGAGGAAGAGAGAGGAGGAAGAGAGAGGAGGAAGAGAGGGGAGTAGGAGAGAGGAGGAATAGAGAGGAAGAGGAGAGAGAAGGAAGAGAGAGGAGAACTGAGAGGAAGAGCAGAGAGGAGGAAGAGAGAGGATGAAGAGAGAGGAGGAGGACAGAGGAGGAAGAGTGAGGAGGAAGAGAGAGGAAGAGGAGAAAGGAGGAAGAGAGAGGAGGAAGAGAGAGGAGGAAGAGAGAAGAGGAAGAGAGAGGAGGGAGAGAGAGGAGGAATAGAGAGGAAGAGGAGAGAGGAGGAAGAGAGAGGAGGAAGACATAGGAAGAGGAGAGAGGAGGAAGAGAGAGGAGGAAGAGAGAGGAGGAAGAGAGAGGAGGAAGAGAGAGGAGGGAGAGAGAGGAGGAATAGAGAGGAAGAAGAGAGAGGAGGAAGAGAGAAGAGGAAGTCAGAGGAAGAAGAGAGAGGAGGAGTGAGGAGGAAGAGAGAGGAGGAAGTTGAGGAAGAGGAGAGAGGAGGAAGAGACAGTAGGAAGAGCGAGGAATAAGAGAGAGGAGGAAGAGCGAGGAAGAAGAGAGAGGACGAAGAGAGGAGGAAGAGACAGGAGGAAGAGGAAGGAGGAAGAGAGAGGAAGAGGAGAGAGCAGGAAGAGAGAGGAGGAAGAGAGAGGAGGAAGAGAGAGGAGGAGGAGAGAGGAAGAACATAGAGGAGGAAGAGAGAAGAGGAAGTGAGAGGAAGAGGAGAGAGGAGGAGAGAGGAGGAAGAGAGAGGAGGAAGTTGAGGAAGAGGAGAGAGGAGGAAGAGAGAGGAGGAAGAGAGAGGAGTAAGAGAGATGAGGAAGACTGAGGAAGAGGAGAGAGGAGGAAGAGAGAGGAGGAAGAGAGAGGAGGAAGAGAGAGGAAGAAGAGAGAGTAGGAAGAGAGGAAGAGGAGAGAGGAGGTGGAGAGAGGAGAAAGAGGGAGGAAGACATGAGAGGAAGAGAACAGAGGAGGAGAAGAAAGGAGGAAGAGAGAGGAGGAAGAGAGAGGAGGAAGAGGGAGGAGAAAGAGAGAGGAGGAAGAGAATGAAAGAGGAGAGAGGAGGAGGAGAGAGGAGGAATAGAGAGGAATTGGAGAGAGTAGGAAGAGAGAGGAGGAAGAGGGAGGAAGAGGAGAGAGGAGGAAGAGAGAGGAGGAAGAGAGAGGAGAAAGAGAGAGGAGAAAGAGAGAGGAAGAAGACAGAGGAGGAATAGAGAGGAAGAGGAGAGAGGAGGAGGAGAGAGGAGGAAGACAGAGGAAGAGGAGAGAGGAGGAAGAGGGAGGAGGAAGAGAGAGGAGGGAGAGTAAGGAGGAATAGAGAGGAAGAAGAGAGAGGAGGAAGAGAGAAGAGGAAGTCAGAGGAAGAAGAGAGAGGAGGAGTGAGGAGGAAGAGAGAGGAGGAAGTTGAGGAAGAGGAGAGAGGAGGAAGAGACAGTAGGAAGAGAGAGGAGTAAGAGAGAGGAGGAAGAGCGAGGAAGAAGAGAGAGGAGGAAGAGAGAGGAGGAAGAGAGAGGAAGATATGAGAGGAAGAGGACAGAAGAGGAGAAAGGAGGAAGAGAGAGGAGGAAGAGAAAGGAAGATGAGAGAGGAAGAGGAGAGAGGAGGAATAGATAGGAGGAAGAGAGAGGAGGAAGAGAGAGGAGGAAGAGAGAGGACGAAGAGAGAGGAGGAAGAGAGAGGAGGAGGAGAGAGTAGTAAGAGTGAGGAGTAAGAGAGAGGAGGAAGAGAGAGGAGGAAGAGAGAGGAGTAAGAGAGAGGAGGAAGAGAGAAGAAGAGGAGAGAGGAGGCAGAGAGAGGAGGATGAGAGAGGAGGAGGAGAGAGGAGGAAGAGAGAGGAGGAAGAGAGAGGAGGAAGGGAGAGGAGGAAGAGAGAGGAAGATATGAAAGGAAGAGGACAGAAGAGGAGAAAGGAGGAAGAGAGAGGAGGAAGAGATAGGAAGAGGTGAGAGGAGGAGGAGAGATTACGAAGAGAGAGGAGAAAGAGACAGGAGGAAGAGGAAGGAGGAAGAGAGAGGAAGAGCAGAGCGGAGGAAGAGAGAGGAGGAAGAGAGAGGAGGAAGAGAGAGGAGGAGGAGAGAGGAAGAAGAGAGAGGAGGAAGAGAGAAGAGGAAGTGAGAGGAAGAGGAGAGAGGAGGAGAGAGGAGGAAGAGAGAGGAGGAAGTTGAGGAAGAGGAGAGAGGAGGAAGAGAGAGGAGGAAGAGAGAGGTGTAAGAGAGATGAGGAAGAGTGAGGAAGAGGAGAGAGGAGGAAGAGAGAGGAGGAAGAGAGAGGAGGAAGAGAGACGAAGAAGAGAGACGAGGAAGATAGAGGAAGAGGAGAGACGAGGTGGAGAGAGGAGAAAGAGAGAGGAAGACATGAGAGGAAGAGAACAGAATAGGAGAAGAAAGGAGGAAGAGAGAGGAGGAAGAGAGAGAAGAGGAAGAGGGAGGAGAAAAAGAGAGGAGGAAGAGAATGAAAGAGGAGAGAGGAGGAGGAGAGAGGAGGAATAGAGAGGAATTGGAGAGAGTAGGAAGAGAGAGGAGGAAGAGGGAGGAAGAGGAGAGAGGAGGAAGAGAGAGGAGGAAGAGAGAGGAATAGGAGAGAGATGGAGGAGAGAGGAGGAGGAGAGAGAAGGAAGAGAGAGGATTAAGAGAGAGGAGGAAGAGAGAGGAGGAAGAGAGAGGAGGAAGATAGAGGAGGAGGAGAGAAGAGGAAGAGAGAGAAGGAAGAGAGAGGAGTAGGAGAGAGGAGGAATAGAGTGGTGGAAGACAGAGGAAGATGAGCGAGGAGGAAGAGAGAGGAGGATGAGAGAGGAGGAGGAGAGAGGAGGAAGAGACAGGTAGAAGAGAGAGGAAGAGGAGAGAGGAGGAGCAGAGAGGAGGAAGAGAGAGGAGGAGGAGAGAAGTGGAAGAGAGAGGAGGAAGAGAGAGGAGGAAGAGAGATGAGGAAGAGAGAGGAGGAAGGGAGAGGAGAAAGAGAGAGGAGGAAGAGAGAGTAGGAAGAGAGAGGAGGAAGAGAGAGGAGTAAGAGAGAGGATGAAGTGACAGGTGGAAGAGAATGGAGGAAGAGAGGGGAAGATATGAGAGGAAGAGGACAGAAGAAGAGAAAGGAGGAAGAGTTAGGAGGAAGAGAGAGGAAGAGGAGAGAGGAGGAGGAGAGAGGACGAAGAGAGAGGAGGAAGAGAGAGGAGGAAGAAGGAGGAGGAAGAGAGAGGAAGAGGAGAGAGGAGGAAGAGAGAGGAGGAAGAGAGAGGAGGAAGAAGGAGGAGGAAGAGAGAGGAAGAGGAGAGAGAAGGAAGAGTGAGGAGGAAGAGAGAGGAGAAAGAGAGAGGAGGAAGAGAGAGGAGGAAGAGAATGAAAGAGGAGAGAGGAGGAAGAGAGAGGAGGAAGAGAAAGGAAGAGGAGAGAGGAAGAGGAGAGAGGAGAAAGAGAGAGGAAGAGGAGAGAGGATGAAGAGAGAGGAGGAAGAGAGAGGAGGAGAAGAAAGGAGGAAGAGAGAGGAGGAAGAGAGAGGAGGAAGAGGGAGGAGAAAGAGAGAGGAGGAAGAGAATGAAAGAGGAGAGAGGAGGAGGAGAGAGGAGGAATAGAGAGGAATTGGAGAGAGTAGGAAGAGAGAGGAGGAAGAGGGAGGAAGAGGAGAGAGGAGGAAGAGAGAGGAGGAAGAGAGAGGAGAAAGAGAGAGGAGAAAGAGAGAGGAAGAAGACAGAGGAGGAATAGAGAGGAAGAGGAGAGAGGAGGAGGAGAGAGGAGGAAGACAGAGGAAGAGGAGAGAGGAGGAAGAGGGAGGAGGAAGAGAGAGGAGGGAGAGTAAGGAGGAATAGAGAGGAAGAAGAGAGAGGAGGAAGAGAGAAGAGGAAGTCAGAGGAAGAAGAGAGAGGAGGAGTGAGGAGGAAGAGAGAGGAGGAAGTTGAGGAAGAGGAGAGAGGAGGAAGAGACAGTAGGAAGAGAGAGGAGTAAGAGAGAGGAGGAAGAGCGAGGAAGAAGAGAGAGGAGGAAGAGAGAGGAGGAAGAGAGAGGAAGATATGAGAGGAAGAGGACAGAAGAGGAGAAAGGAGGAAGAGAGAGGAGGAAGAGAAAGGAAGATGAGAGAGGAAGAGGAGAGAGGAGGAATAGATAGGAGGAAGAGAGAGGAGGAAGAGAGAGGAGGAAGAGAGAGGACGAAGAGAGAGGAGGAAGAGAGAGGAGGAGGAGAGAGTAGTAAGAGTGAGGAGTAAGAGAGAGGAGGAAGAGAGAGGAGGAAGAGAGAGGAGTAAGAGAGAGGAGGAAGAGAGAAGAAGAGGAGAGAGGAGGCAGAGAGAGGAGGATGAGAGAGGAGGAGGAGAGAGGAGGAAGAGAGAGGAGGAAGAGAGAGGAGGAAGGGAGAGGAGGAAGAGAGAGGAAGATATGAAAGGAAGAGGACAGAAGAGGAGAAAGGAGGAAGAGAGAGGAGGAAGAGATAGGAAGAGGTGAGAGGAGGAGGAGAGATTACGAAGAGAGAGGAGAAAGAGACAGGAGGAAGAGGAAGGAGGAAGAGAGAGGAAGAGCAGAGCGGAGGAAGAGAGAGGAGGAAGAGAGAGGAGGAAGAGAGAGGAGGAGGAGAGAGGAAGAAGAGAGAGGAGGAAGAGAGAAGAGGAAGTGAGAGGAAGAGGAGAGAGGAGGAGAGAGGAGGAAGAGAGAGGAGGAAGTTGAGGAAGAGGAGAGAGGAGGAAGAGAGAGGAGGAAGAGAGAGGTGTAAGAGAGATGAGGAAGAGTGAGGAAGAGGAGAGAGGAGGAAGAGAGAGGAGGAAGAGAGAGGAGGAAGAGAGACGAAGAAGAGAGACGAGGAAGATAGAGGAAGAGGAGAGACGAGGTGGAGAGAGGAGAAAGAGAGAGGAAGACATGAGAGGAAGAGAACAGAATAGGAGAAGAAAGGAGGAAGAGAGAGGAGGAAGAGAGAGAAGAGGAAGAGGGAGGAGAAAAAGAGAGGAGGAAGAGAATGAAAGAGGAGAGAGGAGGAGGAGAGAGGAGGAATAGAGAGGAATTGGAGAGAGTAGGAAGAGAGAGGAGGAAGAGGGAGGAAGAGGAGAGAGGAGGAAGAGAGAGGAGGAAGAGAGAGGAATAGGAGAGAGATGGAGGAGAGAGGAGGAGGAGAGAGAAGGAAGAGAGAGGATTAAGAGAGAGGAGGAAGAGAGAGGAGGAAGAGAGAGGAGGAAGATAGAGGAGGAGGAGAGAAGAGGAAGAGAGAGAAGGAAGAGAGAGGAGTAGGAGAGAGGAGGAATAGAGTGGTGGAAGACAGAGGAAGATGAGCGAGGAGGAAGAGAGAGGAGGATGAGAGAGGAGGAGGAGAGAGGAGGAAGAGACAGGTAGAAGAGAGAGGAAGAGGAGAGAGGAGGAGCAGAGAGGAGGAAGAGAGAGGAGGAGGAGAGAAGTGGAAGAGAGAGGAGGAAGAGAGAGGAGGAAGAGAGATGAGGAAGAGAGAGGAGGAAGGGAGAGGAGAAAGAGAGAGGAGGAAGAGAGAGTAGGAAGAGAGAGGAGGAAGAGAGAGGAGTAAGAGAGAGGATGAAGTGACAGGTGGAAGAGAATGGAGGAAGAGAGGGGAAGATATGAGAGGAAGAGGACAGAAGAAGAGAAAGGAGGAAGAGTTAGGAGGAAGAGAGAGGAAGAGGAGAGAGGAGGAGGAGAGAGGACGAAGAGAGAGGAGGAAGAGAGAGGAGGAAGAAGGAGGAGGAAGAGAGAGGAAGAGGAGAGAGGAGGAAGAGAGAGGAGGAAGAGAGAGGAGGAAGAAGGAGGAGGAAGAGAGAGGAAGAGGAGAGAGAAGGAAGAGTGAGGAGGAAGAGAGAGGAGAAAGAGAGAGGAGGAAGAGAGAGGAGGAAGAGAATGAAAGAGGAGAGAGGAGGAAGAGAGAGGAGGAAGAGAAAGGAAGAGGAGAGAGGAAGAGGAGAGAGGAGAAAGAGAGAGGAAGAGGAGAGAGGATGAAGAGAGAGGAGGAAGAGAGAGGAGGAGGAGAGAGGAGGAAGAGAGAGGAGGAAGAGAGAGGAAGAGGAGAGAGGAAGAAGAGAGAGGATAAAGAGAGAGGAGGAAGAGAGAGGAGGGGGAGAGAGGAGGAAGAGAGAGGAGGAAGAAAGAGGAGGAAGAGAGAGGAGGAAGAGAGAGGAGGAGGAGAGAGGAGTAAGAGTGAGGAGTAAGAGAGAGGAGGAAGAGAGAGGAGGAAGTGAGAAGAGGAAGAGAGAGGAGGAAGAGAGAGGAGGAAGAGACAGGAGAAAGAGAGAGGAGGAAGAGAGAAGAAGAGGAGAGAGGAGGCAGAGAGAGGAGGATGAGAGAGGAGGAGGAGAGAGGAGAAAGAGATAAGAGGAAGAGAGAGGAGGAAGAGAGAGGAGAAGCAGATAGGAGGAATAGAGAGGTGGAAGTGAGAGGAAGATGAGAGAGGAGGAAGAGAGAGGAGGATGAGAGAGGAGGAGGAGAGAGGAGGAAGAGAGAGGAGGAAGAGAGAGTAGAAGGAGAGAGGAGGAATAGAGTGGTGGAAGACAGAGTAAGATGAGCGAGGAGGAAGAGAGAGGAGGATGAGAGAGGAGGAGGAGAGAGGAGGAAGAGACAGGTAGAAGAGAGAGGAAGAGGAGAGAGGAGGAGCAGAGAGGAGGAAGAGAGAGGAGGAAGAGAGAAGTGGAAGAGAGAGGAGGAAGAGAGAGGAGGAAGAGAGATGAGGAAGAGAGAGGAGGAAGGGAGAGGAGAAAGAGAGAGGAGGAAGAGAGAGTAGGAAGAGACAGGAGGAAGAGAGAGGAGTAAGAAAGAGGATGAAGTAACAGGTGGAAGAGAGTGGAGGAAGAGAGGGGAAGATATGAGAGGAAGAGGACAGAAGAAGAGAAAGGAGGAAGAGATAGGAGGAAGAGAGAGGAAGAGGAGAGAGGAGGAGGAGAGAGGACGAAGAGAGAGGAGGAAGAGAGAGGAGGAAGAAGGAGGAGGAATAGAGAGGAAGAGGAGAGAGGAGGAAGAGAGAGGAGGAAGAGAGAGGAGGAAGAGAGGAGAAAGAGAGAGGAAGAAGACAGAGGAGGAATAGAGAGGAAGAGGAGAGAGGACGAAGAGAGAGGAGGAAGACAGAGGAAGAGGAGAGAGGAGGAAGAGAGAGGAGGAAGAGAGAGGAGGGAGAGAGAGGAGGAATAGAGAGGAGGAAGAGATAGGTGGAAGAGAGAGGAGGAAGAGAAAGGAGGAAGAGAGGAGAGAGGAGGAAGAGAGAGGATAAAGAGAGAGTAGGAGGAGAGAGGAGGAATAGAGAGGAAGAGGAGAGAGGAGGAAGAGAGAGGAAGAGGAGAGAGGAGGAAGAGAGAGGAGGAAGAGAGAGGAGGAAGAGAGAGGAGGACGAGAGAGGAGGAGGAGAGAGGAGGAAGAGAGAGGAGGAGGAGAGTGGAGGAAGAGTGAGGAGTAAGAGAGAGGAGGAAGAGAGAGGAGGAAGTGAGAAGAGGAAGAGAGAGGAGGAAGAGAGAGGAGGAAGAGAGAGGAGGAATAGAGAGGAGGAAGAGAGAGGAAGAGGAGAGAGGAGGAAGAGAGAGGAGGAAGACAGAGGAAGAGGAGAGAGAAGGAAGAGAGAGGAGGAAGAGAGAGGAGGGAGAGAGAGGAGGAATAGAGAGGAAGAAGAAAGAGGAGGAAGAGAGAAGAGGAAGTCAGAGGAAGAGGAGAGAGGAGGAGTGAGGAGGAAGAGAGAGGAGAAAGTTGAGGAAGAGCAGAGAGGAGGAAGAGACAGTAGGAAGAGAGAGGAGTAAGAGAGAGGAGGAAGAGTGAGGAAGTAGAGAGAGGAGGAAGAGAGAGGAGGAAGAGAGAGGAGGAAGAGAGAGGAGGAAGAGAAAGGAGAAGGAGAGAGGAGGAATAGAGAGGTGGAAGACAGAGGAAGATGAGAGAGGAGGAAGAGAGAGGAGGATGAGAGTGGAGGAGGAGAGAGGAGGAAGAGACAGGTGGAAGAGAGAGGAGGAAGAGAAAGGAGGAAGAGAGGAGAGAGGAGGAAGAGAGAGGATAAAGAGAGGGGAGGAGGAGAGAGGAGGAATAGAGAGGAAGAGGAGAGAGGAGGAAGAGAGAGGAGGAAGAGAGAGGAGGAAGAGAGAGGAAGAGGAGAGAGGGGAAAGAGAGAGAAGAAAGATACAGAAGTAATAGAGAGGAGGAAGAGAGAGGAAGAGGAGAGAAGAGGAAGACAGACGAGGAAGAGAGAGGAAGAGAAGAGAGGAGAAAGAGAGAGGAGGATGAGTGATGAGGAGGAGAGAGGAGGAATAGAGAGGAGGATGAGAGAGGAGGAAGAGAGAGGAAGAGGAGAGAGGAGGAGGAGCGAGGAGGAAGAGAGAGGAGGAGGAGAGAGGAGGAAGAGAGAGGAGGAAGAGAGAGGAGGAAGAGAGAGGATGAAGAGAGAGGAGGAAGAGAGAGGAGGAGGAGAGAGGTGGAGTAGAGAGGAGGAAGAGAGAGGAGGAAGAGTGAGGAGTAGGAGAGAGGAGGAATAGAGAGGAAGAGGAGAGAGAAGGAAGAGAGAGGAGGAAGAGAGAGGAAGAGGAGAGAGAAAGAAAAGAGAGGAGGAAGACAGAGGAGGAGGAGAGAGGAGGTAGATAGAGGAGGAGGAGAGAGAAGGAAGAGAGAGGAGTAAGAGAGAGGAGGAAGAGAGAGGAGGAAGGGAGAGGAGGAAGAGAGAGGAGGAAGGGAGAGGAGGAAGAGAGAGGAGGAAGAGAGAGTAGGAAGAGAGAGGAGGAAGAGAGAGGAGGAAGAGAGAGGAGGAAGTGAGAGTTGGAAGAGAGCGGAGGAAGAGAGAGGAGGAAGAGAGAGGAGGAAGAGAGAGGAGGAAGAGAGAGGAGGAAGAGAGAGGAGGAGGAGAGAGGAGGAAGAGAGAGGAGGAAGAGAGAGGAGGAAGAGAGAGGAGGAAGAGAGAGGAGGAAGGGGGAGAGGAAGAGAGAGGAGGAAGAGAATGAAAGAGGAGATAGGAGGAAGAGAGAGGAGGAAGAGAGAGGAAGAGGAGAGAGGGGAAAGAGAGAGAAGAAAGATACAGAAGTAATATAGAGGAGGAAGAGAGAGGAAGAGGAGAGAGAGGAAGACAGAGGAGGAAGAGAGAGGAGGAAGAGAGAGGAGGAAGAGAGAGGAAGAGAAGAGAGGAGAAAGAGAGAGGAGGATGAAGTGAGGAGGAGGAGAGAGGAGGAAGAGAGAGGAGGATGAGAGAGGAGGAAGAGAGAGGAAGAGTAGAGAGGAGGAGGAGCGAGGAGGAAGAGAGAGGAGGAGGAGAGAGGAGGAAGAGAGAGGAGGAAGAGAGAGGAGGAAGAGAGAGGATGAAGAAGAGAGGAGGAAGAGAGAGGAGGAGGAGAGAGGAGGAATAGAGAGGAAGAGAGAGAGAAGGAAGAGAGAGGAGGAAGAGAGAGGAAGAGGAGAGAGAGAAAGAAAAGAGAGGAGGAAGAGAGAGGAGGAGGAGAGAGGAGGAAGATAGAGGAGGAGGAGAGAGAAGGAAGAGAGAGGAGTAAGAGAGAGGAGGAAGAGAGAGGAGGAAGAGAGAGGAGAAAGAGAGAGGAGGAAGGGAGAGGAGGAAGAGAGAGGAGGAAGAGAGAGTAGGAAGAGAGAGGAGGAAGAGAGAGGAGGAAGAGAGAGGAGGAAGTGAGAGTTGAAGAGAGCGGAGGAAGAGAGAGGAGGAAGAGAGAGGAGGAAGAGAGAGGAGGAGAGAGAGGAGGAAGAGAGAGGAGGAAGAGAGAGGAGGAAGAGAGAGGAGGAAGAGAGAGGAGGAAGAGGGAGGAGGAAGAGAGAGGAGGAAGAGAATGAAAGAGGAGAGAGGAGGAAGAGAGAGGAGGAAGAGAGAGGAGGAGGAGAGAGGAGGAGTAGAGAGGAGGAAGAGAGAGGAGGAAGAGTGAGGAGTAGGAGAGAGGAGAATAGAGAGGAAGAGGAAGAGAGGAGGTAGAGAGAGGAGGAAGAGAAAGGAAGATGAGAGAGGAAGAGGAGAGAGGAGGAATAGATAGGAGGAAGAGAGAGGAGGAAGAGAGAGGAGGAAGAGAGAGGACGAAGAGAGAGGAGGAAGAGAGAGGAGGAGGAGAGAGGAGTAAGAGTGAGGAGTAAGAGAGAGGAGGAAGAGAGAGGAGGAAGAAGAGAGGAGGAAGAGAGAGGAGGAAGAGAGAAGAAGAGGAGAGAGGAGGCAGAGAGAGGAGGATGAGAGAGGAGGAGGAGAGAGAGGAAGAGAGAGGAGGAAGAGAGAGGAGGAAGGGAGAGGAGGAAGAGAGAGGAGGAAGAGAGAAGAGGAAGAGAGAGGAGGAGGAGAGAGGAGGAAGAGAGAGAGGAAGAGAGAGGAGGAAGAGAGAGAGAAGAGAGAGGAGGAAGAGAGAGGAGGAGGAGAGAGGAGGAGTAGAGAGGAGGAAGAGAGAGGAGGAAGAGTGAGGATTAGGAGAGAGGAGGAATAGAGAGGAAGAGGAGAGAGAAGGAAGAGAGAGGAGGAAGAGAGAGGAAGAGGAGAGAGAAAGAAGAGAGAGGAGGAAGAGAGAGGAGGAGGAGAGAGGAGGAAGATAGAGGAGGAGGAGAGAGAAGGAAGAGAGAGGAGTAAGAGAGAGGAGAAAGAGAGAGGAGGAAGGGAGCGGAGGAAGAGAGAGGAGGAAGGGAGAGGAGGAAGAGAGAGGAGGAAGGAGAGGAGGAAGAGAGAGGAGGAAGAGAGAGGAGGAAGAGAGAGGAGAAGTGAGAGTAGAAGAGAGCGGAGGAAGAGAGAGGAGGAAGAGAGAGGAGGAAGAGAGAGGAGGAAGAGAGAGGAGGAGGAGAGAGGAGGAATAGAGAGGAGGAAGAGAGAGGAGGAAGAGAGAGGAGGAAGAGAGAGGAGGAAGAGGGAGGAGGAAGAGAGCGGAGGAAGTGAATGAAAGAGGAGAGAGGAGGAAGAGAGAGGAGGAAGAGAGAGGAAGAGGAGAGAGGGGAAAGAGAGAGAAGAAAGATACAGAAATAATAGAGAGGAGGAAGAGAGAGGAGGAAGAGAGAGGAGAAAGAGAGAGGAGGAAGGGAGAGGAGGAAGAGAGAGGAGGAAGAGAGAGTAGGAAGAGAGAGGAGGAAGAGAGAGGAGGAAGAGCAGAGGAGGAAGTGAGAGTTGGAAGAGAGCGGAGTAAGAGAGAGGAGGAAGAGAGAGGAGGAAGAGAGAGGAGGAAGAGAGAGCAGGAAGAGAGAGGAGGAGGAGAGAGGAGAAGAGAGAGGAGGAAGAGAGAGGAGGAAGAGAGAGGAGGAAGAGAAAGGAGGAAGAGGGAGGAGGAAGAGAGAGGAGGAAGAGAATGAAGAGGAGAGAGGAGGAAGAGAGAGGAGGAAGAGAAAGGAAGATGAGAGAGGAAGAGGACGAGAGGAGGAATAGATAGGAGGAAGAGAGAGGAGGAAGAGAGAGGAGGAAGAGAGAGACGAAAGACGAGAGGAAGAGAGAGGAGGAGGAGAGAGGAGTAAGAGTGAGGAGTAAGAGAGAGGAGGAAGAGAGAGGAGGAAGAGAGAGGAGTAAGAGAGAGGAGGAAGAGAGAAGAAGAGGAGAGAGGAGGCAGAGAGAGGAGGATGAGAGAGGAGGAGGAGAGAGGAGGAAGAGAGAGGAGGAAGAGAGAGGAGGAAGGGAGAGGAGGAAGAGAGAGGAGGAAGAGAGAGGACGGAAGAGAGAGGAAGATATGAGAGGAAGAGGACAGAAGAGGAGAAAGGAGGAAGAGAGAGGAGGAAGAGATAGGAAGAGGTGAGAGGAGGAGGAGAGAGGACGAAGAGAGAGGAGGAAGAGACAGGAGGAAGAGGAAGGAGGAAGAGAGAGGAGGAGGAGAAAGGAAGAAGAGAGAGGAGGAAGAGAGAAGAGGAAGTTGAGGAAGAGGAGAGAAGAGGAAGAGACGAGGAGGAAGAGAGAGGTGTAAGAGAGATGAGAAAGACGTGAGGAAGAGGAGAGAGGAGGAAGAGAGAGGAGGAAGAGAGATGAGGAAGAGAGAGGAAGAGGAGAGATGAGGAAGAGAGAGGAGGAAGAGAGAGGAGGAAGAGAGAGGAAGAAGAGAGAGTAGGAAGAGAGAGGAAGAGCAGAGAGGAGGTGTAGAGAGGAGAAAGAGAGAGGAAGACATGAGAGGAAGAGAACAGAAGAGGAGAAGAAAGGAGGAAGAGAGAGGAGGAAGAGAGAGGAGGAAGTGAGGAAGAGGAGAGAGGAGGAAGAGAGAGGAGGAAGAGAGAGGTGTAAGAGAGTAGAGAAAGAGTGAGGAAGAGGAGAGAGGAGGAAGAGAGAGGAGGAAGAGAGATGAGGAAGAGAGAGGAAGAGGAGAGATGAGGAAGAGAGAGGAGGAAGAGAGAGGAGGAAGAGAGAGGAAGAAGAGAGAGTAGGAAGAGAGAGGAAGAGCAGAGAGGAGGTGTAGAGAGGAGAAAGAGAGAGGAAGACATGAGAGGAAGAGAACAGAAGAGGAGAAGAAAGGAGGAAGAGAGAGGAGGAAGAGAGAGGAGGAAGAGGGAGGAGAAAGAGAGAGGAGGAAGAGAATGAAAGAGGAGAGAGGAGGAGGAGAGAGAAGGAATAGAGAGGAATTGGAGAGAGTAGGAAGAGAGAGGAGGAAGAGGGAGGAAGAGGAGAGAGGAGGAAGAGAGAGGAGGAAGAGAGAGGAATAGGAGAGAGATGGAGGAGAGAGGACGAGGAGAGAGAAGGAAGAGAGAGGATTAAGAGAGAGGAGGAAGAGAGAGGAGGAAGAGAGAGGAGGAAGATAGAAGAGGAGGACGAGAGGAGGAAGAGAGAGGAGGAAGAGGGAGGAGGAAGAGAGCGGAGGAAGAGAATGAAAGAGGAGAGAAGGAGGAAGAGAGAGGAGGAAGAGAGAGGAAGAGGAGAGAGGGGAAAGAGAGAGAAGAAAGATACAGAAATAATAGAGAGGAGGAAGAGAGAGGAGGAAGAGAGAGGAGAAAGAGAGAGGAGGAAGGGAGAGGAGGAAGAGAGAGGAGGAAGAGAGAGTAGGAAGAGAGAGGAGAAAGAGAGAGGAAGACATGAGAGGAAGAGGACAGAAGAGGAGAAGAAAGGAGGAAGAGAGAGGAGGAAGATAGAGGAAGAGGAGAAAGGAGTAGGAGAGAGGAGGAAGAGAGAGGAGTAAGAGAGCGGAGGAAGAGAAAGAGAGAGGAGAGAGGAAGAGGAGAGAGGAGGAATAGAGAGGAGGAAGAGAGAGGAGGAAGAGAGTGCAGGAGGAGAGAGGAGGAAGAGTAGGAGGAAGAGAGAGGAGGAAAAGAGGAGGAGGAGAGGAGGAAGAGAGAGGACGAAGAGAGAGGAGGAAAAGAGAGGAGGAAGAGAGAGGAAGAGGAGAGAGGAAGAAGAGAGAGGAGGAAGAGAGAGGACGAGGAGAGAGGAGGAAGATAGAGGAGGAGGAGAGAGAAGGAAGAGAGAGGAGTAAGAGAGAGGAGGAAGAGAGAGGAGGAAGAGAGAGGAGGAGCAGAGAGGAGGAGGAGAGAGGAGGAAGAGAGAGGAGGAAGAGAGAGGAGGAGGAGAGAGGAGGAAGAGAGAGGAGGAAGAGAGAGGAGGAAGATGGAGGAAGAGGAGAGAGGAGGAATAGAGAGGAGGAAGAGAGAGGAGGAAGAGAGAGGAGGAGGAGAGAGGAGGAAAGAGTGGAGGAAGAGAAAGGAGGAAGGGAGAGGAGGAGGGAGAGAGGAGGAAGAGAGAGGAGGAAAAGAGAGGAGGAAGAGAGAGGAGGAAGAGAGAGGAGGAAGAGAGAGGAGGAAGAGAGAGGAAGAGAGAGGAAGAGGAGAGAGGAAGAAGAGAGGAGGAAGAGAGAGGAGGAGAAGAGAGGAGGACGAGAGAGGAGGAAGAGAGAGGAGGAAGAAAGAGGAGGAGGAGAGAGGAGGAAGAGAGAGGAAGAGGAGAGAGAAGGAAGAGAGAGGAGGAAGAGAGAGGAATAGCAGAGAGGAGGAAGAGACAGGAGGAAGAAGAGAGGAGGAAGAGAGAGGAAGAGGAGAGATGAAGAGAGAGAGGAGGAAGAGAGAGGAGAGGAGAGAGGAGGAGAGAGAGGAGGAAGAGAGAGGAAGAGGAGAGAGGAAGAAGAGTGAGAGGAAGAGAGAGGAGCAAGAGAGAGGAGGAGGAGAGAGGAGGAAGAGAGAGGAGGAAGAAAGAGGAGGAGGAGAGAGAAGGAAGAGAGAGGAGGAGGAGAGAGAGGAGTAAGAGTGAGTAGTAAGAGAGAGGAGGAAGAGAGAGGAGGAAGTGAGAAGAGGAAGAGAGAGGAGGAAGAGATAGGAGTAAGAGAGAGGAGGAAGAGAAAAGAAGAGGAGAGAGGAGGCAGAGAGAGGAGGATGAGAGAGGAGGAGGAGAGAGGAGGAAGAGAGAGGAGGAAGAGAGAGGAGGAAGAGAGAGGAGAAGGAGAGAGGAGGAATAGAGAGGTAGAAGAGAGAGGAAGATGAGAGAGAAGGAAGAGAGAGGAGGATGAGAGAGGAGGAAGAGAGAGGAGGAAGAGAGGAGAGGAGAGAGGAGGAAGAGAGAGGAGGAAGAGAGAGGAGGAGGAGAGAGGAGGAAGAGAGAGGAGGAAGAGAGAGGAAGAGGAGAGAGGAGGAGGAAGAGAGGAGGAAGAGAGAGGAGGAAGAAAGAGGAGGAGGAGAGAGGAGGAAGAGAGAGGAGGAAGAAAGAGGAGTAAGAGAAAGGAGGAAGAGAGAGGAGGAAGTGAGAAGAGGAAGAGAGAGGAGGAAGAGAGAGGAGGAAGAGACAGGAGGAAGAGAGAGGAGGAAGAGAGAGGAAGAGGAGAGAGGAGGAAGAGAGAGGAAGAGGAGAGATGTGGTGGTTTAGCCCCTGCCGGGGTCTGAGACCACGCGGCCGCTGCCCCTCCCCCACAAAGGGAGTGAAATACAAAGCCCCAAGTCTGAAATAAGGAAAGGTTTAATACAAAAATGCAATAGCAACACAACAAACAACAGCAATAACAATAACAGTAATAGTGATAGCAATGAACAGAGCAAAATAGCTACCAAATACAGCAGTTTGAAGCACGATGTACAAAACCACGAGTGCACCGCGCTCCGCGCCAGGAAAATGTGACCTGCCAGGATGTGACGTCTGCATGGTATCTGAATAACCCGGCTAGAGCTCACCCCGCACTGCTGGGGAAACTTAACCCTATCCTGCTTAAACCAGGACAAGAGAGAAGGAAGAGAGAGAAGGAAGAGAGAGGAAGAGCAGAGAGGAGGAAGAGAGAGGACGAAGAGAGAGTAAGAGGAGAGAGGTAGAAGAGAGAGGTGGAAGAGAGAGGAGGAGGAGAGAGGAGGAAGATAGAGGTGGAGGAGTAAGAGGAAGAGAGAGGAGTAAGAGAGACGAGGAAGAGAGAGGAGGAAGAGAGAGGAGGAAGAGAGAGGAGGAGGAGAGAGGAGGAGGAGAGAGGAGGAGGAGAGAGGAGGAAGAGAGAGGAGGAAGAAAGAGGATGAGGTGAGAGGAGGAAGAGAGAGGAGGAGGAGAGAGGAGAAAGAGTGAGGAGTAAGAGAGAGGAGGAAGAGATAGGAAGAAGTGAGAAGAGGAAAAGAGAGGAGGAAGAGAGAGGAGGAAGAGACAGGAGGAAGAGAGAGGAGGAAGAGAGAGGAAGATGAGAGAGGAGGAAGAGAGAGGAGGAAGAGAGAGGAAGAGGAGAGAGGAGGAGGAGAGCGGAAGCAGAGAGAGGAGGAATAGTTAGGAAGAGGAGAGATGAGGAATAGACAGGAGGAAGAGAGAGGAGTAAGAGAGAGGAAGAAGGGAGAGGAGGAGGAGAGAAGAGGAAGTGAGAGGAAGAGTGGAGAGGAGGAGGAGAGAAGAAGAAGAGAGAGGAGGAAGAGTGAGGAAGAGAAGAGAGGAGGAAGAGAGAGGAGGAAGAGAGAGGAGGAAGAGAGAGGAGGAAGAGGGGAAGGCGAGAGAGGAGGAAGAGAGAGGAGGAAGAGAGAGGAGGAAGAGAGAGGAGGAGGAGAGAGGAAGAAGAGAGAGAGTAGGAAGAGAGAAGAGGAAGTGAGAGGAAGAGGAGAGAGGAGGAGAGAGGAGGAAGAGAGAGGAGGAAGAGAATGAAAGAGGAGAGAGGAGGAAGAGAGAGGAGGAAGAGAAAGGAAGAGGAGAGAGGAAGAGGAGAGAGGAGGAAGAGAGAGAAAGAGGAGAGAGGATGAAGAGAGAGGAGGAAGAGAGATGAGGAGGAGAGAGGAGGAAGGGAGAGGAGGAAGAGAGAGGAAGAGGAGAGAGGAGGAAGAGAGAGGAGGAGAAGAGAGGAGTAAGAGTGAGGAGTAAGAGAGAGGAGGAAGAGAGAGGAGGAAGTGAGAAGAGGAAGAGAGAGGAGGAAGAGAGAGGAGGAAGAGACAGGAGTAAGAGAGAGGAGGAAGAGAGAAGAAGAGGAGAGAGGAGGCAGAGAGAGGAGGATGAGAGAGGAGGAGGAGAGAGGAGGAAGAGATAAGAGGAAGAGACAGGAGGAAGAGAGAGGAGGAATAGAGAGGAGGAAGAGAGAGGAAGATGAGAGAGGAGGAAGAGAGAGGAGGAAGAGAGAGGAGGAAGAGAGAGGAGAAGGAGAGAGGAGGAATAGAGAGGTGGAAGACAGAGGAAGATGAGAGAGGAGGAAGAGAGAGGAGGATGAGAGAGGAGGAGGAGAGAGGAGGAAGAGACAGGTGGAAGAGAGAGGAAGAGGAGAGAGGAGGAGCAGAGAGGAGGAAGAGAGAGGAGGAGGAGAGAAGTGGAAGAGAGAGGAGGAAGAGAGAGGAGGAAGAGAGATGAGGAAGAGAGAGGAGGAAGGGAGAGGAGAAAGAGAGAGGAGGAAGAGAGAGTAGGAAGAGAGAGGAGGAAGAGAGAGGAGTAAGAGAGAGGATGAAGTGACAGGTGGAAGAGAGTGGAGGAAGAGAGGGGAAGATATGAGAGGAAGAGGACAGAAGAAGAGAAAGGAGGAAGAGATAGGAGGAAGAGAGAGGAAGAGGAGACAGGAGGAGAGAGAGAGGACGAAGAGAGAGGAGGAAGAGAGAGGAGGAAGAAAGAGGAGGAAGAGAGAGGAAGAGGAGAGAGGAGGAAGAGAGAGGAGGAAGAGAGAGGAGGAAGAGAGGAGAAAGAGAGAGGAAGAAGACAGAGGAGGAATAGAGAGGAAGAGGAGAGAGGAGGAAGAGAGAGGAGGAAGACAGAGGAAGAGGAGAGAGGAGGAAGAGAGAGGAGGAAGAGAGAGGAGGGAGAGAGAGGAGGAATAGAGAGGAAGAAGAAAGAGGAGGAAGAGAGAAGAGGAAGTCAGAGGAAGAGGAGAGAGGAGGAGTGAGGAGGAAGAGAGAGGAGGAAGTTGAGGAAGAGGAGAGAGGAGGAAGAGACAGTAGGAAGAGAGATGAGTAAGAGAGAGGAGGAAGAGTGAGGAAGAAGAGAGAGGAGGAAGAGAGAGGAGGAAGAGAGAGGAGGAAGAGAGAGGAGAAGGAGTGAGGAGGAATAGAGAGGTGGAAGACAGAGGAAGATGAGAGAGGAGGAAGAGAGAGGAGGATGAGAGAGGAGGAGGAGAGAGGAGGAAGAGACAGGTGGAAGAGAGAGAAGGAAGAGAAAGGAGGAAGAGAGGAGAGAGGAGGAAGAGAGACGATAAAGAGAGGGGAGGAGTACAGAGGAAGAATAGAGAGGAAGAGGAGAGAGGAGGAAGAGAGAGGAAGAAGAGAGAGGAGGAAGAGAGAGGAGGAGGAGAGAGAGGAGGAAGAGAGAGGAGGAGGAGAGAGGAGGAAGAGAGAGGAAGAGGAGAGAGGAAGAAGAGAGAGGATGAAGAGAGAGGAGGAAGAGAGAGGAGGAGGAGAGAGGAGGAAGAGAGAGGAGGAAGAAAGAGGAGGAGGAGAGAGGAGAAGCAGAGAGGAGGAATAGAGAGGTGGAAGAGAGAGGAAGATGAGAGAGGAGGAAGAGAAAGGAGGATGAGAGAGAAGGAGGAGAGAGGAGGAAGAGAGAGGAGGAAGAGAGACGAGGAAGAGAGAAGAAGAGGAGACAGGAGGCAGCGAGAGGAGGATGAGAGAGGAGGAGGAGAGAGGAGGAAGAGAGAGGAGGAAGAGAGAGGAGAAGGAGAGAGGAGGAATAGAGAGGTGGAAGACAGAGGAAGATTAGAGAGGAGGAAGAGAGAGGAGGATGAGAGAGGAGGAGGAGATAGGAGGAAGAGACAGGTGGAACAGAGAGGAGGAAGAGAAAGTAGGAAGAGAGGAGAGAGGAGGAAGAGAGAGGATAAAGAGAGGGGAGGAGGAGTGAGGAGGAAGAGAGAGGAAGAGGAGAGAGGAGGAAGAGAGAGGAAGAAGAGAGAGGAGGAAGAGAGAGGAGGAGGAGAGAGGAGGAGGAGAGAGGAGGAAGAGAGAGGAGGAGGAGAGAGGAGGAAGAGAGAGGAGGAGGAGAGTGTAGGAAGAGTGAGGAGTAAGAGAGAGGAGGAAGAGAGAGGAGGAAGTGAGAAGAGGAAGAGAGAGGAGGAAGAGAGAGGAGGAAGAGACAGGAGGAAGAGAGAGGAGAAAGAGAAAGGTGGAAGAAGGAGGAGGAGGAGAGAGGAGGAATAGAGACGAAGAGGAGAGAGGAGGAAGAGAGAGGAGAAAGAGATAGGAAGAGGAGAGAGGAGGAAGACGGAGGAGGAAGAGAGAGGAGGAGGAGAGAGGAGGAAGAGAGAGGAGGAAGATAGAGGAGAAAGAGAGAGGAAGAGGAGACAAGAGGTAGAGAAAAGAGGAAGCGAGAGGAAGAGGAGAGAGGAGGAGGAGAGCGGAAGCAGAGAGGAGGAATAGTTAGGAAGAGGAGAGATGAGGAAGAGAGAGGAGGAAGAGAGAGGAGTAAGAGAGAGGAAGAAGGGAGAGGAGGAGGAGAGAAGAGGAAGTGAGAGGAAGAGTGGAGAGGAGGAGGAGAGAAGAAGAAGAGAGAGGAGGAAGAGTGAGGAAGAGGAGAGAGGAGGAAGAGAGAGGAGGAAGAGAGAGGAGGAAGAGAGAGGAGGAAGAGAGAGGAGGATGAGAGAGGAGGAAGAGAAAGGAGGAAGAGAGAGGAGGAAGAAGGAGGAGGAAGAGAGAGGAGAAAGAGAGAGGAAGAAGACAGAGGAGGAATAGAGAGGAAGAGGAGAGAGGAGGAAGAGAGAGGAGGAAGACAGAGGAAGAGGAGAGAGGAGGAAGAGAGAGGAGGAAGAGAGAGGAGGGAGAGAGAGGAGGAATAGAGAGGAAGAAGAAAGAGGAGGAAGAGAGAAGAGGAAGTCAGAGGAAGAGGAGAGAGGAGGAGTGAGGAGGAAGAGAGAGGAGGAAGTTGAGGAAGAGGAGAGAGGAGGAAGAGACAGTAGGAAGAGAGAGGAGTAAGAGAGAGGAGGAAGAGTGAGGAAGAAGAGAGAGGAAGAAGAGAGAGGAGGAAGAGAGAGGAGGAAGAGAGAGGAGGAAGAGAGAGGAGAAGGAGAGAGGAGGAATAGAGAGGTGGAAGACAGAGGAAGATGAGAGAGGAGGAAGAGAGAGGAGGATGAGAGAGGAGGAGGAGAGTGGAGGAAGAGACAGGTGGAAGAGAGAGGAGGAAGAGAAAGGAGGAAGAGAGGAGAGAGGAGGAAGAGAGAGGATAAAGAGAGGGGAGGAGGACAGAGGAGGAGTAGAGAGGAAGAGGAGAGAGGAGGAAGAGAGAGGAAGAAGAGAGAGGAGGAAGAGAGAGGAGGAGGAGAGAGGAGGAGGAGAGAGGAGGAAGAGAGAGGAGGAGGAGAGAGGAGGAAGAGAGAGGAGGAGGAGAGTGGAGGAAGAGTGAGGAGTAAGAGGGAGTAGGAAGAGAGAGGAGGAAGTGAGAAGAGGAAGAGAGAGGAGGAAGAGAGAGGAGGAAGAGAGAGGAGGAGGAGAGAGGAGGAGGAGAGAGGAGGAAGAGAGAGGAGGAAGAAAGAGGATGAGGTGAGAGGAGGAAGAGAGAGGAGGAGGAGAGAGGAGGAAGAGTGAGGAGTAAGAGAGAGGAGGTAGAGATAGGAAGAAGTGAGAAGAGGAAAAGAGAGGAGGAAGAGCGAGGAGGAAGAGACAGGAGGAAGAGAGAGGAGGAAGAGAGAGGAAGATGAGAGAGGAGGAAGAGAGAGGAGGAAGAGAGAGGAAGAGGAGAGAGGAAGAAGAGAGAGGATGAAGAGAGAGGAGGAAGAGAGAGGAGGAGGAGAGAGGAGGAAGAGAGAGGAGGAAGAAAGAGGAGGAGGAGAGAGGAGGAAGAGAGAGGAGGAGGAGAGAGGAGTAAGAGTGATGAGTAAGAGAGAGGAGGAAGAGAGAGGAGGAAGTGAGAAGAGGAAGAGAGAGAAGGAAGAGACAGGAGGAAGAGACAGGAGTAAGAGAGAGGAGGAAGAGAGAAGAAGAGGAGAGAGGAGGCAGAGAGAGGAGGATGAGAGAGGAGGAGGAGAGAGGAGGAAGAGAGAGGAGGAAGAGAGAGGAGGAAGAGAGAGGAGGAAGAGAGAGGAGAAGCAGAGAGGAGGAATAGAGAGGTGGAAGAGAGAGGAAGATGAGAGAGGAGGAAGAGAGAGGAGGATGAGAGAGGAGGAGGAGAGAGGAGGAAGAGACAGGTGGAAGAGAGAGGAGGAAGAGAGAAGAAGAGGAGACAGGAGGCAGCGAGAGGAGGATGAGAGAGGAGGAGGAGAGAGGAGGAAGAGAGAGGAGGAAGAGAGAGGAGAGGAGAGAGGAGGAATAGAGAGGTGGAAGACAGAGGAAGATTAGAGAGGAGGAAGAGAGAGGAGGATGAGAGAGGAGGAGGAGAGAGGAGGAAGAGACAGGTGGAACAGAGAGGAGGAAGAGAAAGGAGGAAGAGAGGAGAGAGGAGGAAGAGAGAGGATAAAGAGAGGGGAGGAGGAGAGAGGAGGAAGAGAGAGGAAGAGGAGAGAGGAGGAAGAGAGAGGAAGAAGAGAGAGGAGGAAGAGAGAGGAGGAGGAGAGAGGAGGAGGAGAGAGGAGGAAGAGAGAGGAGGAGGAGAGAGGAGGAAGAGAGAGGAGGAGGAGAGTGGAGGAAGAGTGAGGAGTAAGAGAGAGGACGAAGAGAGAGGAGGAAGTGAGAAGAGGAAGAGAGAGGAGGAAGAGAGAGGAGGAAGAGACAGGAGGAAGAGAGAGGAGGAAGAGAGAGGTGGAAGAAGGAGGAGGAGGAGAGAGGAGGAATAGAGACGAAGAGGAGAGAGGAGGAAGAGAGAGGAGGAAGAGATAGGAAGAGGAGAGAGGAGGAAGAGAGAGGAGGAAGAGAGAGGAGGAGGAGAGAGGAGGAAGAGAGAGGAGGAATATAGAGGAAAAAGAGAGAGGAAGAGGAGACAGGAGGAAGAGAGAAGAGGAAGCGAGAGGAAGAGGAGAGAGGAGGAGGACAGCGGAAGCAGAGAGAGGAGGAATAGTTAGGAAGAGGAGAGATGAGGAAGAGAGAGGAGGAAGAGAGAGGAGTAAGAGAGAGGAAGAAGGGAGAGGAGGAGGAGAGAAGAGGAAGTGAGAGGAAGAGTGGAGAGGAGGAGGAGAGAAGAAGAAGAGAGAGGAGGAAGAGTGAGGAAGAGGAGAGAGGAGGAAGAGAGAGGAGGAAGAGAGAGGAGGAAGAGAGAGGAGGAAGAGAGAGGAGGAAGAGAGAGGAGGAAGAAGGAGGAGGAAGAGAGAGGAAGAGGAGAGAGGAGGAAGAGAGAGGAGGAAGAGAGAGGAGGAAGA
Organism: Strix occidentalis; assembly: GCA_030819815.1. Taxonomy (NCBI): domain Eukaryota; kingdom Metazoa; phylum Chordata; class Aves; order Strigiformes; family Strigidae; genus Strix; species Strix occidentalis. The sequence goes on from JASWHU010000271.1 coordinate 120,647, forward strand.
GAGAGGAGAAAGAGAGAGGAAGAAGACAGAGGAGGAATAGAGAGGAAGAGGAGAGAGGAGGAAGAGAGAGGAGGAAGACAGAGGAAGAGGAGAGAGGAGGAAGAGAGAGGAGGAAAAGAGAGGAGGGAGAGAGAGGAGGAATAGAGAGGAAGAAGAAAGAGGAGGAAGAGAGAAGAGGAAGTCAGAGGAAGAGGAGAGAGGAGGAGTGAGGAGGAAGAGAGAGGAGGAAGTTGAGGAAGAGGAGAGAGGAGGAAGAGACAGTAGGAAGAGAGAGGAATAAGAGAGAGGAGGAAGAGTGAGGAAGAAGAGAGAGGAGGAAGAGAGAGGAGGAAGAGAGAGGAAGATATGAGAGGAAGAGGACAGAAGAGGAGAAAGGAGGAAGAGAGAGGAGGAAGAGATAGGAAGAGGTGAGAGGAGGAGGCGAGAGGACGAAGAGAGAGGAGGAAGAGACAGGTGGAAGAGGAAGGAGGAAGAGAGAGGAAGAGGAGAGAGGAGGAAGAGAGAAGAGGAAGAGAGAGGAGGAAGAGAGAGGAAGAAGAGAGAGGAGGAAGAGAGAAGAGGAAGTGAGAGGAAGAGGAGAGAGGAGGAGAGAGGACGAAGAGAGAGGAGGAAGAGAATGAAAGAGGAGAGAGGAGGAAGCGAGAGGAGGAAGAGAAAGGAAGAGGAGAGAGGAAGAGGAGAGAGGAGGAAGAGAGAGGAAGAGGAGAGAGGATGAAGAGAGAGGAGGAAGAGAGAGGAGGAGGAGAGAGGAGGAAGGGAGAGGAGGAAGAGAGAGGAAGAGGAGAGAGGAAGAAGAGAGAGGATAAAGAGAGAGGAGGAAGAGAGAGGAGGGGGAGAGGGGAGGAAGAGAGAGGAGGAAGAAAGAGGAGGAGGAGAGAGGAGGAAGAGAGAGGAGGAGGAGAGAGGAGTAAGAGTGAGGAGTAAGAGAGAGGAGGAAGAGAGAGGAGGAAGTGAGAAGAGGAAGAGAGAGGAGGAAGAGAGAGGAGGAAGAGACAGGAGTAAGAGAGAGGAGGAAGAGAGAAGAAGAGGAGAGAGGAGGCAGAGAGAGGAGGATGAGAGAGGAGGAGGAGAGAGGAGGAAGAGATAAGAGGAAGAGAGAGGAGGAAGAGAGAGGAGAAGCAGAGAGGAGGAATAGAGAGGTGGAAGAGAGAGGAAGATGAGAGAGGAGGAAGAGAGAGGAGGATGAGAGAGGAGGAGGAGAGAGGAGGAAGAGACAGGTGGAAGAGAGAGGAGGAAGAGAGAAGAAGAGGATAAAGGAGGCAACGAGAGGAGGATGAGAGAGGAGGAGGAGAGAGGAGGAAGAGAGAGGAGGAAGAGAGAGGAGAAGGAGAGAGGAGGAATAGAGAGGTGGAAGACAGAGGAAGATGAGAGAGGAGGAAGAGAGAGGAGGATGAGAGAGGAGGAGGAGAGAGGAGGAAGAGACAGGTGGAAGAGAGAGGAAGAGGAGAGAGGAGGAGCAGAGAGGAGGAAGAGAGAGGAGGAGGAGAGAAGTGGAAGAGAGAGGAGGAAGAGAGAGGAGGAAGAGAGATGAGGAACAGAGAGGAGGAAGGGAGAGGAGAAAGAGAGAGGAGGAAGAGAGAGTAGGAAGAGAGAGGAGGAAGAGAGAGGAGTAAGAGAGAGGATGAAGTGACAGGTGGAAGAGAGTGGAGGAAGAGAGGGGAAGATATGAGAGGAAGAGGACAGAAGAAGAGATAGGAGGAAGAGAGAGGAAGAGGAGACAGCAGGAGAGAGAGAGGACGAAGAGAGAGGAGGAAGAGAGAGGAGGAAGAAGGAGGAGGAAGAGAGAGGAAGAGGAGAGAGGAGGAAGAGAGAGAAGGAAGAGAGAGGAGGAAGAGAGGAGAAAGAGAGAGGAAGAAGACAGAGGAGGAATAGAGAGGAAGAGGAGAGAGGAGGAAGAGAGAGGAGGAAGAGAGGAAGAGGAGAGAGGAGGAAGAGAGAGGAGGGAGAGAGAGGAGGAATAGAGAGGAAGAAGAAAGAGGAGGAAGAGAGAAGAGGAAGTCAGAGGAAGAGGAGAGAGGAAGAGTGAGGAGGAAGAGAGAGGAGGAAGTTGAGGAAGAGGAGAGAGGAGGAAGAGACAGTAGGAAGAGAGAGGTGTAAGAGAGAGGAGGAAGAGTGAGGAAGAAGAGAGAGGAGGAAGAGAGAGGAGGAAGAGAGAGGAGGAAGACAGAGGAGGAAGAGAGAGGAGAAGGAGAGAGGAGGAATAGAGAGGTGGATGACAGAGGAAGATGAGAGAGGAGGAAGAGAGAGGAGGATGAGAGAGGAGGAGGAGAGAGGAGGAAGAGACAGGTGGAAGAGAGAGGAAGAGGAGAGAGGAGGAGCAGAGAGGAGGAAGAGAGAGGAGGAGGAGAGAAGTGGAAGAGAGAGGAGGAAGAGAGAGGAGGAAGAGAGATGAGGAAGAGAGAGGAGGAAGGGAGAGGAGAAAGAGAGAGGAGGAAGAGAGAGTAGGAAGAGAGAGGAGGAAGAGAGAGGAGTAAGAGAGAGGATGAAGTGACAGGTGGAAGAGAGTGGAGGAAGAGAGGGGAAGATATGAGAGGAAGAGGACAGAAGAAGAGAAAGGAGGAAGAGATAGGAGGAAGAGAGAGGAAGAGGAGACAGGAGGAGAGAGAGAGGACGAAGAGAGAGGAGGAAGAGAGAGGAGGAAGAAAGAGGAGGAAGAGAGAGGAAGAGGAGAGAGGAGGAAGAGAGAGGAGGAAGAGAGAGGAGGAAGAGAGGAGAAAGAGAGAGGAAGAAGACAGAGGAGGAATAGAGAGGAAGAGGAGAGAGGAGGAAGAGAGAGGAGGAAGACAGAGGAAGAGGAGAGAGGAGGAAGAGAGAGGAGGAAGAGAGAGGAGGGAGAGAGAGGAGGAATAGAGAGGAAGAAGAAAGAGGAGGAAGAGAGAAGAGGAAGTCAGAGGAAGAGGAGAGAGGAGGAGTGAGGAGGAAGAGAGAGGAGGAAGTTGAGGAAGAGGAGAGAGGAGGAAGAGACAGTAGGAAGAGAGAGGAGTAAGAGAGAGGAGGAAGAGTGAGGAAGAAGAGAGAGGAGGAAGAGAGAGGAGGAAGAGAGAGGAGGAAGAGAGAGGAGAAGGAGTGAGGAGGAATAGAGAGGTGGAAGACAGAGGAAGATGAGAGAGGAGGAAGAGAGAGGAGGATGAGAGAGGAGGAGGAGAGAGGAGGAAGAGACAGGTGGAAGAGAGAGAAGGAAGAGAAAGGAGGAAGAGAGGAGAGAGGAGGAAGAGAGACGATAAAGAGAGGGGAGGAGTACAGAGGAAGAATAGAGAGGAAGAGGAGAGAGGAGGAAGAGAGAGGAAGAAGAGAGAGGAGGAAGAGAGAGGAGGAGGAGAGAGGAGGAAGAGAGAGGAGGAGGAGAGAGGAGGAAGAGAGAGGAAGAGGAGAGAGGAAGAAGAGAGAGGATGAAGAGAGAGGAGGAAGAGAGAGGAGGAGGAGAGAGGAGGAAGAGAGAGGAGGAAGAAAGAGGAGGAGGAGAGAGGAGAAGCAGAGAGGAGGAATAGAGAGGTGGAAGAGAGAGGAAGATGAGAGAGGAGGAAGAGAAAGGAGGATGAGAGAGAAGGAGGAGAGAGGAGGAAGAGAGAGGAGGAAGAGAGACGAGGAAGAGAGAAGAAGAGGAGACAGGAGGCAGCGAGAGGAGGATGAGAGAGGAGGAGAGAGAGGAGGAAGAGAGAGGAGGAAGAGAGAGGAGAAGGAGAGAGGAGGAATAGAGAGGTGGAAGACAGAGGAAGATTAGAGAGGAGGAAGAGAGAGGAGGATGAGAGAGGAGGAGGAGATAGGAGGAAGAGACAGGTGGAACAGAGAGGAGGAAGAGAAAGTAGGAAGAGAGGAGAGAGGAGGAAGAGAGAGGATAAAGAGAGGGGAGGAGGAGTGAGGAGGAAGAGAGAGGAAGAGGAGAGAGGAGGAAGAGAGAGGAAGAAGAGAGAGGAGGAAGAGAGAGGAGGAGGAGAGAGGAGGAGGAGAGAGGAGGAAGAGAGAGGAGGAGGAGAGAGGAGGAAGAGAGAGGAGGAGGAGAGTGTAGGAAGAGTGAGGAGTAAGAGAGAGGAGGAAGAGAGAGGAGGAAGTGAGAAGAGGAAGAGAGAGGAGGAAGAGAGAGGAGGAAGAGACAGGAGGAAGAGAGAGGAGAAAGAGAAAGGTGGAAGAAGGAGGAGGAGGAGAGAGGAGGAATAGAGACGAAGAGGAGAGAGGAGGAAGAGAGAGGAGAAAGAGATAGGAAGAGGAGAGAGGAGGAAGACGGAGGAGGAAGAGAGAGGAGGAGGAGAGAGGAGGAAGAGAGAGGAGGAAGATAGAGGAGAAAGAGAGAGGAAGAGGAGACAAGAGGTAGAGAGAAGAGGAAGCGAGAGGAAGAGGAGAGAGGAGGAGGAGAGCGGAAGCAGAGAGGAGGAATAGTTAGGAAGAGGAGAGATGAGGAAGAGAGAGGAGGAAGAGAGAGGAGTAAGAGAGAGGAAGAAGGGAGAGGAGGAGGAGAGAAGAGGAAGTGAGAGGAAGAGTGGAGAGGAGGAGGAGAGAAGAAGAAGAGAGAGGAGGAAGAGTGAGGAAGAGGAGAGAGGAGGAAGAGAGAGGAGGAAGAGAGAGGAGGAAGAGAGAGGAGGAAGAGAGAGGAGGATGAGAGAGGAGGAAGAGAAAGGAGGAAGAGAGAGGAGGAAGAAGGAGGAGGAAGAGAGAGGAGAAAGAGAGAGGAAGAAGACAGAGGAGGAATAGAGAGGAAGAGGAGAGAGGAGGAAGAGAGAGGAGGAAGACAGAGGAAGAGGAGAGAGGAGGAAGAGAGAGGAGGAAGAGAGAGGAGGGAGAGAGAGGAGGAATAGAGAGGAAGAAGAAAGAGGAGGAAGAGAGAAGAGGAAGTCAGAGGAAGAGGAGAGAGGAGGAGTGAGGAGGAAGAGAGAGGAGGAAGTTGAGGAAGAGGAGAGAGGAGGAAGAGACAGTAGGAAGAGAGAGGAGTAAGAGAGAGGAGGAAGAGTGAGGAAGAAGAGAGAGGAAGAAGAGAGAGGAGGAAGAGAGAGGAGGAAGAGAGAGGAGGAAGAGAGAGGAGAAGGAGAGAGGAGGAATAGAGAGGTGGAAGACAGAGGAAGATGAGAGAGGAGGAAGAGAGAGGAGGATGAGAGAGGAGGAGGAGAGTGGAGGAAGAGACAGGTGGAAGAGAGAGGAGGAAGAGAAAGGAGGAAGAGAGGAGAGAGGAGGAAGAGAGAGGATAAAGAGAGGGTAGGAGGACAGAGGAGGAGTAGAGAGGAAGAGGAGAGAGGAGGAAGAGAGAGGAAGAAGAGAGAGGAGGAAGAGAGAGGAGGAGGAGAGAGGAGGAGGAGAGAGGAGGAAGAGAGAGGAGGAGGAGAGAGGAGGAAGAGAGAGGAGGAGGAGAGTGGAGGAAGAGTGAGGAGTAAGAGGGAGTAGGAAGAGAGAGGAGGAAGTGAGAAGAGGAAGAGAGAGGAGGAAGAGAGAGGAGGAAGAGAGAGGAGGAGGAGAGAGGAGGAGGAGAGAGGAGGAAGAGAGAGGAGGAAGAAAGAGGATGAGGTGAGAGGAGGAAGAGAGAGGAGGAGGAGAGAGGAGGAAGAGTGAGGAGTAAGAGAGAGGAGGTAGAGATAGGAAGAAGTGAGAAGAGGAAAAGAGAGGAGGAAGAGCGAGGAGGAAGAGACAGGAGGAAGAGAGAGGAGGAAGAGAGAGGAAGATGAGAGAGGAGGAAGAGAGAGGAGGAAGAGAGAGGAAGAGGAGAGAGGAAGAAGAGAGAGGATGAAGAGAGAGGAGGAAGAGAGAGGAGGAGGAGAGAGGAGGAAGAGAGAGGAGGAAGAAAGAGGAGGAGGAGAGAGGAGGAAGAGAGAGGAGGAGGAGAGAGGAGTAAGAGTGATGAGTAAGAGAGAGGAGGAAGAGAGAGGAGGAAGTGAGAAGAGGAAGAGAGAGAAGGAAGAGACAGGAGGAAGAGACAGGAGTAAGAGAGAGGAGGAAGAGAGAAGAAGAGGAGAGAGGAGGCAGAGAGAGGAGGATGAGAGAGGAGGAGGAGAGAGGAGGAAGAGAGAGGAGGAAGAGAGAGGAGGAAGAGAGAGGAGGAAGAGAGAGGAGAAGCAGAGAGGAGGAATAGAGAGGTGGAAGAGAGAGGAAGATGAGAGAGGAGGAAGAGAGAGGAGGATGAGAGAGGAGGAGGAGAGAGGAGGAAGAGACAGGTGGAAGAGAGAGGAGGAAGAGAGAAGAAGAGGAGACAGGAGGCAGCGAGAGGAGGATGAGAGAGGAGGAGGAGAGAGGAGGAAGAGAGAGGAGGAAGAGAGAGGAGAGGAGAGAGGAGGAATAGAGAGGTGGAAGACAGAGGAAGATTAGAGAGGAGGAAGAGAGAGGAGGATGAGAGAGGAGGAGGAGAGAGGAGGAAGAGACAGGTGGAACAGAGAGGAGGAAGAGAAAGGAGGAAGAGAGGAGAGAGGAGGAAGAGAGAGGATAAAGAGAGGGGAGGAGGAGAGAGGAGGAAGAGAGAGGAAGAGGAGAGAGGAGGAAGAGAGAGGAAGAAGAGAGAGGAGGAAGAGAGAGGAGGAGGAGAGAGGAGGAGGAGAGAGGAGGAAGAGAGAGGAGGAGGAGAGAGGAGGAAGAGAGAGGAGGAGGAGAGTGGAGGAAGAGTGAGGAGTAAGAGAGAGGACGAAGAGAGAGGAGGAAGTGAGAAGAGGAAGAGAGAGGAGGAAGAGAGAGGAGGAAGAGACAGGAGGAAGAGAGAGGAGGAAGAGAGAGGTGGAAGAAGGAGGAGGAGGAGAGAGGAGGAATAGAGACGAAGAGGAGAGAGGAGGAAGAGAGAGGAGGAAGAGATAGGAAGAGGAGAGAGGAGGAAGAGAGAGGAGGAAGAGAGAGGAGGAGGAGAGAGGAGGAAGAGAGAGGAGGAATATAGAGGAAAAAGAGAGAGGAAGAGGAGACAGGAGGAAGAGAGAAGAGGAAGCGAGAGGAAGAGGAGAGAGGAGGAGGACAGCGGAAGCAGAGAGAGGAGGAATAGTTAGGAAGAGGAGAGATGAGGAAGAGAGAGGAGGAAGAGAGAGGAGTAAGAGAGAGGAAGAAGGGAGAGGAGGAGGAGAGAAGAGGAAGTGAGAGGAAGAGTGGAGAGGAGGAAGAGAGAAGAAGAAGAGAGAGGAGGAAGAGTGAGGAAGAGGAGAGAGGAGGAAGAGAGAGGAGGAAGAGAGAGGAGGAAGAGAGAGGAGGAAGAGAGAGGAGGATGAGAGAGGAGGAAGAGAGAGGAGGAAGAGAGAGGAGGAAGAAGGAGGAGGAAGAGAGAGGAAGAGGAGAGAGGAGGAAGAGAGAGGAGGAAGAGAGAGGAGGAAGAGAGAGGAGAAAGAGAGAGGAAGAAGACAGAGGAGGAATAGAGAGGAAGAGGAGAGAGGAGGAAGAGAGAGGAGGAAGACAGAGGAAGAGGAGAGAGGAGGAAGAGAGAGGAGGAAAAGAGAGGAGGGAGAGAGAGGAGGAATAGAGAGGAAGAAGAAAGAGGAGGAAGAGAGAAGAGGAAGTCAGAGGAAGAGGAGAGAGGAGGAGTGAGGAGGAAGAGAGAGGAGGAAGTTGAGGAAGAGGAGAGAGGAGGAAGAGACAGTAGGAAGAGAGAGGAATAAGAGAGAGGAGGAAGAGTGAGGAAGAAGAGAGAGGAGGAAGAGAGAGGAGGAAGAGAGAGGAAGATATGAGAGGAAGAGGACAGAAGAGGAGAAAGGAGGAAGAGAGAGGAGGAAGAGATAGGAAGAGGTGAGAGGAGGAGGCGAGAGGACGAAGAGAGAGGAGGAAGAGACAGGTGGAAGAGGAAGGAGGAAGAGAGAGGAAGAGGAGAGAGGAGGAAGAGAGAAGAGGAAGAGAGAGGAGGAAGAGAGAGGAGGAGGAGAGAGGAAGAAGAGAGAGGAGGAAGAGAGAAGAGGAAGTGAGAGGAAGAGGAGAGAGGAGGAGAGAGGACGAAGAGAGAGGAGGAAGAGAATGAAAGAGGAGAGAGGAGGAAGCGAGAGGAGGAAGAGAAAGGAAGAGGAGAGAGGAAGAGGAGAGAGGAGGAAGAGAGAGGAAGAGGAGAGAGGATGAAGAGAGAGGAGGAAGAGAGAGGAGGAGGAGAGAGGAGGAAGGGAGAGGAGGAAGAGAGAGGAAGAGGAGAGAGGAAGAAGAGAGAGGATAAAGAGAGAGGAGGAAGAGAGAGGAGGGGGAGAGGGGAGGAAGAGAGAGGAGGAAGAAAGAGGAGGAGGAGAGAGGAGGAAGAGAGAGGAGGAGGAGAGAGGAGTAAGAGTGAGGAGTAAGAGAGAGGAGGAAGAGAGAGGAGGAAGTGAGAAGAGGAAGAGAGAGGAGGAAGAGAGAGGAGGAAGAGACAGGAGTAAGAGAGAGGAGGAAGAGAGAAGAAGAGGAGAGAGGAGGCAGAGAGAGGAGGATGAGAGAGGAGGAGGAGAGAGGAGGAAGAGATAAGAGGAAGAGAGAGGAGGAAGAGAGAGGAGAAGCAGAGAGGAGGAATAGAGAGGTGGAAGAGAGAGGAAGATGAGAGAGGAGGAAGAGAGAGGAGGATGAGAGAGGAGGAGGAGAGAGGAGGAAGAGACAGGTGGAAGAGAGAGGAGGAAGAGAGAAGAAGAGGATAAAGGAGGCAACGAGAGGAGGATGAGAGAGGAGGAGGAGAGAGGAGGAAGAGAGAGGAGGAAGAGAGAGGAGAAGGAGAGAGGAGGAATAGAGAGGTGGAAGACAGAGGAAGATGAGAGAGGAGGAAGAGAGAGGAGGATGAGAGAGGAGGAGGAGAGAGGAGGAAGAGACAGGTGGAAGAGAGAGGAAGAGGAGAGAGGAGGAGCAGAGAGGAGGAAGAGAGAGGAGGAGGAGAGAAGTGGAAGAGAGAGGAGGAAGAGAGAGGAGGAAGAGAGATGAGGAACAGAGAGGAGGAAGGGAGAGGAGAAAGAGAGAGGAGGAAGAGAGAGTAGGAAGAGAGAGGAGGAAGAGAGAGGAGTAAGAGAGAGGATGAAGTGACAGGTGGAAGAGAGTGGAGGAAGAGAGGGGAAGATATGAGAGGAAGAGGACAGAAGAAGAGATAGGAGGAAGAGAGAGGAAGAGGAGACAGCAGGAGAGAGAGAGGACGAAGAGAGAGGAGGAAGAGAGAGGAGGAAGAAGGAGGAGGAAGAGAGAGGAAGAGGAGAGAGGAGGAAGAGAGAGAAGGAAGAGAGAGGAGGAAGAGAGGAGAAAGAGAGAGGAAGAAGACAGAGGAGGAATAGAGAGGAATAGGAGAGAGGAGGAAGAGAGAGGAGGAAGAGAGGAAGAGGAGAGAGGAGGAAGAGAGAGGAGGGAGAGAGAGGAGGAATAGAGAGGAAGAAGAAAGAGGAGGAAGAGAGAAGAGGAAGTCAGAGGAAGAGGAGAGAGGAAGAGTGAGGAGGAAGAGAGAGGAGGAAGTTGAGGAAGAGGAGAGAGGAGGAAGAGACAGTAGGAAGAGAGAGGTGTAAGAGAGAGGAGGAAGAGTGAGGAAGAAGAGAGAGGAGGAAGAGAGAGGAGGAAGAGAGAGGAGGAAGAGAGAGGAGGAAGAGAGAGGAGAAGGAGAGAGGAGGAATAGAGAGGTGGATGACAGAGGAAGATGAGAGAGGAGGAAGAGAGAGGAGGATGAGAGAGGAGGAAGAGAGAGGAGGAAGAGACAGGTGGAAGAGAGAGGAGGAAGAGACAGGAGGAAGAGAGGAGAGAGGAGGAAGAGAGAGGATAAAGAGAGGGGAGGAGGACAGAGGAGGAATAGAGAGGAGGAAGAGAGAGGAGGAAGAGAGAGGAAGAGGAGAGAGGGGAAAGAGAGAGAAGAAAGATACAGAAGTAATAGAGAGGAGGAAGAGAGAGGAAGAGGAGAGAAGAGGAAGACAGAGGAGGAAGAGAGAGGAGGAAGAGAGAGGAGGAAGAGAGAGGAAGAGAAGAGAGGAGAAAGAGAGTGGAGAATGAATGAGGAGGAGGAGAGAGGAGGAAGAGAGAGGAGGATGAGAGAGGAGGAAGAGAGAGGAAGAAGAGAGAGGAGGAGGAGCGAGGAGGAAGAGAGAGGAGGAGGAGAGAGGAGGAAGAGAGAGGAGGAAGAGAGAGGAGGAAGAGAGAGGATGAAGAGAGAGGAGGAAGAGAGAGGAGGAGGAGAGAGGAGGAGTAGAGAGGAGGAAGAGAGAGGAGGAAGAGTGAGCAGTAGGAGAGATTAGGAATAGAGAGGAAGAGGAGAGAGAAGGAAGAGAGAGGAGGAAGAGAGAGGAAGAGCAGAGAGGAGGAAGAGAGGAGGAAGAGAGAGGAGGAAGAGAGAGGAAGAAGAGAGAGAAAGAAAAGAGAGGAGGAAGAGAGAGGAGGAGGAGAGAGGAGGAAGATAGAGGAGGAGGAGAGAGAAGGAAGAGAGAGGAGTAAGAGAGAGGAGGAAGAGAGAGGAGGAAGAGAGAGGAGGAGGAGAGAGGAGGAGGACAGAGGAGGAGGAGAGAGGAGGAAGAGAGAGGAGGAAGAAAGAGGATGAGGTGAAAGGAGGAAGAGAGAGGAGGAGGAGAGAGGAGGAAGAGTGAGGAGTAAGAGAGAGGAGGAAGAGATAGGAAGAAGTGAGAAGAGGAAAAGAGAGGAGGAAGAGAGATGAGGAAGAGACAGGAGGAAGAGAGAGGAGGAAGAGAGAGGAAGATGAGAGAGGAGGAAGAGAGAGGAGGAAGAGAGAGGAGGAAGAGAGAGGAAGAGGAGAGAGAGTAGGAAGAGAGAAGAGGAAGTGAGAGGAAGAGGAGAGAGGAGGAAGAGAGAGGAGGAAGAGAGAGGAGAAGGAGAGAGGAGGAATAGAGAGGTGGAAGACAGAGGAAGATGAGAGAGGAGGAAGAGATAGGAGGAGGAGAGAAGTGGAAGAGAGAGGAGGAAGAGAGAGGAGGAAGAGAGATGAGGAAGAGAGAGGAGGAAGGGAGAGGAGAAAGAGAGAGGAGGAAGAGAGAGTAGGAAGAGAGAGGAGGAAGAGAGAGGAGGAGGAGAGAGGAGGAGGACAGAGGAGGAGGAGAGAGGAGGAAGAGAGAGGAGGAAGAAAGAGGATGAGGTGAGAGGAGGAAGAGAGAGGAGGAGGAGGGAGGAGGAAGAGTGAGGAGTAAGAGAGAGGAGGAAGAGATAGGAAGAAGTGAGAAGAGGAAAAGAGAGGAGGAAGAGAGAGGAGGAAGAGACAGGAGGAAGAGAGAGGAGGAAGAGAGAGGAAGATGAGAGAGGAGGAAGAGAGAGAAGGAGGACAACGGAGAAAGAGAGAGGAAGAAGAGAGAGGAGGAGGAGACAGGAGGAAGAGAGAGGAGGAAGAGGGAGGTGGAAGAAGGAGGAGGAGGAGAGAGGAGGAATAGAGACGAAGAGGAGAGAGGAGGAAGAGTGAGGAGGAGGAGATAGGAAGAGGAGAGAGGAGGAAGAGAGAGGAGGAAGAGAGAGGAGGAGGAGAGAGGAGGAGGAGAGAGGAGGAAGAGAGAGGAATAGGAGAGTGGGGGAAGAGAGAGGAGGAAGAGAGAGGAGGAAGAGAGAGGAGGAAGAAAGAGGAGGAGGAGAGAGGAGGAAGGGAGAGGAGGAGGAGAGAGGAGTAAGAGTGAGGAGTAAGAGAGAGGAGGAAGAGAGAGGAGGAAGAGACAGGAGTAAGAGAGAGGAGGAAGAGAGAAGAAGAGGAGAGAGGAGGCAGAGATAAGAGGAAGAGAGAGGAGGAAGAGAGAGGAGAAGCAGAGAGGAGGAATAGAGAGGTGGAAGAGAGAGGAAGATGAGAGAGGAGGAAGAGAGAGGAGGATGAGAGATGAGGAGGAGAGAGGAGAAAGAGACAGGTGGAAGAGAGAGGAGGAAGAGAGAAGAAGAGGATAGAGGAGGCAGCGAGAGGAGGATGAGAGAGGAGGAGGAGAGAGGAGGAAGAGAGAGGAGGAAGAGATAGGAGAAGGAGAGAGGAGGAATAGAGAGGTGGAAGACAGAGGAAGATGAGAGAGGAGGAAGAGAGAGGAGGATGAGAGAGGAGGAGGAGAGAGGAGGAAGAGACAGGTGGAAGAGAGAGGAAGAGGAGAGAGGAGGAGCAGAGAGGAGGAAGAGAGAGGAGGAGGAGAGAAGTGGAAGAGAGAGGAGGAAGAGAGAGGAGGAAGAGAGATGAGGAAGAGAGAGGAGGAAGGGAGAGGAGAAAGAGAGAGGAGGAAGAGAGAGTAGGAAGAGAGAGGAGGAAGAGAGAGGAGGAGGAGAGAGGAGGAGGACAGAGGAGGAGGAGAGAGGAGGAAGAGAGAGGAGGAAGAAAGAGGATGAGGTGAGAGGAGGAAGAGAGAGGAGGAGGAGGGAGGAGGAAGAGTGAGGAGTAAGAGAGAGGAGGAAGAGATAGGAATAAGTGAGAAGAGGAAAAGAGAGGAGGAAGAGAGAGGAGGAAGAGACAGGAGGAAGAGAGAGGAGGAAGAGAGAGGAAGATGAGAGAGGAGGAAGAGAGAGGAGGAAGAGAGAGGAGGAAGACAGAGGAAGAGGAGAGAGGAGGATGAGAGAGAAGGAGGAGAACGGAGAAAGAGAGAGGAAGAAGAGAGAGGAGGAGGAGACAGGAGGAAGAGAGAGGAGGAAGAGAGAGGTGGAAGAAGGAGGAGGAGGAGAGAGGAGGAATAGAGACGAAGAGGAGAGAGGAGGAAGAGAGAGGAGGAAGAGATAGGAAGAGGAGAGAGGAGGAAGAGAGAGGAGGAAGAGAGAGGAGGAGGAGAGAGGAGGAAGAGAGAGGAGGAGGAGAGAGGAAGAAGAGAGAGAGTAGGAAGAGAGAAGAGGAAGTGAGAGGAAGAGGAGAGAGGAGGAGAGAGGAGGAAGAGAGAGGAGGAAGAGAATGAAAGAGGAGAGAGGAGGAAGAGAGAGGAAGAGGAGAGAGGAAGAAGAGAGAGGAGTAAGAGAGAGGAGGAGGAGAGAGGCGGAAGAGAGAGGAGGAAGAGAGAGGAAGAGGAGAGAGGAAGAAGAGAGAGGATGAAGAGAGAGGAGGAAGAGAGAGGAGGAGGAGAGAGGAGGAAGAGAGAGGAGGAAGAAAGAGGAGGAGCAGAGAGGAGGAAGAGAGAGGAGGAGGAGAGAGGAGTAAGAGTGATGAGTAAGAGAGAGGAGGAAGAGAGAGGAGGAAGTGAGAAGAGGAAGAGAGAGGAGGAAGAGACAGGAGGAAGAGACAGGAGTAAGAGAGAGGAGGAAGAGAGAAGAAGAGGAGAGAGGAGGCAGAGAGAGGAGGATGAGAGAGGAGGAGGAGAGAGGAGGAAGAGAGAGGAGGAAGAGAGAGGAGGAAGAGAGAGGAGGAAGAGAGAGGAGAAGCAGAGAGGAGAAATAGAGAGGTGGAAGAGAGAGGAAGATGAGAGAGGAGGAAGAGAGAGGAGGATGAGAGAGGAGGAGGAGAGAGGAGGAAGAGACAGGTGGAAGAGAGAGGAGAAGGAGAGAGGAGGAATAGAGAGGTGGAAGACAGAGGAAGATTAGAGAGGAGGAAGAGAGAGGAGGATGAGAGAGGAGGAGGAGAGAGGAGGAAGAGACAGGTGGAACAGAGAGGAGGAAGAGAAAGGAGGAAGAGAGGAGAGAGGAGGAAGAGAGAGGATAAATAGAGGGGAGGAGGAGAGAGGAGGAAGAGAGAGGAAGAGGAGAGAGGAGGAAGAGAGAGGAAGAAGAGAGAGGAGGAAGAGAGAGGAGGAGGAGAGAGGAGGAGGAGAGAGGAGGAAGAGAGAGGAGGAGGAGAGAGGAGGAAGAGAGAGGAGGAGGAGAGTGGAGGAAGAGTGAGGAGTAAGAGAGAGGAGGAAGAGAGAGGAGGAAGTGAGAAGAGGAAGAGAGAGGAGGAAGAGAGAGGAGGAAGAAGGAGGAGGAGGAGAGAGGAGGAATAGAGACGAAGAGGAGAGAGGAGGAAGAGAGAGGACGAAGAGATAGGAAGAGGAGAGAGGAGGAAGAGAGAGGAGGAAGATAGAGGAGAAAGAGAGAGGAAGAGGAGACAGGAGGAAGAGAGAAGAGGAAGTGAGAGGAAGAGGAGAGAGGAGGAGGACAGCGGAAGCAGAGAGAGGAGGAATAGTTAGGAAGAGGAGAGATGAGGAAGAGAGATGAGGAAGAGAGAGGAGTAAGAGATAGGAAGAAGGGAGAGGAGGAGGAGAGAAGAGGAAGTGAGAGGAAGAGTGGAGAGGAGGAGGAGAGAAGAAGAAGAGAGAGGAGGAAGAGTGAGGAAGAGGAGAGAGGAGGAAGAGAGAGGAGGAAGAGAGAGGAGAAAGAGAGAGGAGGAAGAGAGAGGAGGATGAGAGATGAGGAAGAGAGAGGAGGAAGAGAGAGGAGGAAGAAGGAGGAGGAAGAGAGAGGAAGAGGAGAGAGAGAGGAAGAGAGAGGAGGAAGAGAGAGGAGAAAGAGAGAGGAAGAAGACAGAGGAGGAATAGAGAGGAAGAGGAGAGAGGAGGAAGAGAGAGGAGGAAGACAGAGGAAGAGGAGAGAGGAGGAAGAGAGAGGAGGAAGAGAGAGGAGGGAGAGAGAGGAGGAATATAGAGGAAGAAGAAAGAGGAGGAAGAGAGAAGAGGTAGTCAGAGGAAGAGGAGAGAGGAGGAGTGAGGAGGAAGAGAGAGGAGGAAGTTGAGGAAGAGGAGAGAGGAGGAAGAGACAGTAGGAAGAGAGAGGAGTAAGAGAGAGGAGGAAGAGTGAGGAAGAAGAGAGAGGAGGAAGAGAGAGGAGGAAGAGAGAGGAAGATATGAGAGGAAGAGGACAGAAGAGGAGAAAGGAGGAAGAGAGAGGAGGAAGAGATAGGAAGAGGTGAGAGGAGGAGGAGAGAGGACGAAGAGAGAGGAGGAAGAGACAGGTGGAAGAGGAAGGAGGAAGAGAGAGGAAGAGGAGAGAGGAGGAAGAGAGAAGAGGAAGAGAGAGGAGGAAGAGAGAGGAGGAGGAGAGAGGAAGAAGAGAGAGGAGGAAGAGAGAAGAGGAAGTGAGAGGAAGAGGAGAGAGGAGGAGAGAGGAGGAAGAGAGAGGAGGAAGAGAATGAAAGAGGAGAGAGGAGGAAGAGAGAGGAGGAAGAGAAAGGAAGAGGAGAGAGGAAGAGGAGAGAGGAGGAAGAGAGAGGAAGAGGAGAGAGGAAGAAGAGAGAGGAGTAAGAGAGAGGAGGAGGAGAGAGGAGGAAGAGAGAGGAGGAAGAGAGAGGAAGAGGAGAGAGGAAGAAGAGAGAGGATGAAGAGAGAGGAGGAAGAGAGAGGAGGAGGAGAGAGGAGGAAGAGAGAGGAGGAAGAAAGAGGAGGAGGAGAGAGGAGGAAGAGAGAGGAGGAGGAGAGAGGAGTAAGAGTGATGAGTAAGAGAGAGGAGGAAGAGAGAGGAGGAAGTGAGAAGAGGAAGAGAGAGGAGGAAGAGACAGGAGGAAGAGACAGGAGTAAGAGAGAGGAGGAAGAGAGAAGAAGAGGAGAGAGGAGGCAGAGAGAGGAGGATGAGAGAGGAGGAGGAGAGAGGAGGAAGAGAGAGGAGGAAGAGAGAGGAGGAAGAGAGACGAGAAGCAGAGAGGAGGAATAGAGAGGTGGAAGAGAGAAGAAGATGAGAGAGGAGGAAGAGAGAAGAGGATGAGAGAGGAGGAGGAGAGAGGAGGAAGAGAGAGGAGGAAGAGAGAGGAGAAGGAGAGAGGAGGAATAGATAGGTGGAAGACAGAGGAAGATTAGAGAGGAGGAAGAGAGAGGAGGATGAGAGAGGAGGAGGAGAGAGGTGGAAGAGACAGGTGGAACAGAGAGGAGGAAGAGAAAGGAGGAAGAGAGGAGAGAGGAGGAAGAGAGAGGATAAAGAGAGGGGAGGAGGAGAGAGGAGGAAGAGAGAGGAATAGGAGAGAGGAGGAAGAGAGAGGAAGAAGAGAGAGGAGGAAGAGAGAGGAGGAGGAGAGAGGAGGAGGAGAGAGGAGGAAGAGAGGAGGAGGAGAGAGGAGGAAGAGAGAGGAGGAGGAGAGTGGAGGAAGAGTGAGGAGTAAGAGAAAGGAGGAAGAGAGAGGAGGAAGTGAGAAGAGGAAGAGAGAGGAGGAAGAGAGAGGAGGAAGAGACAGGAGGAAGAGAGAGGAGGAAGAGAGAGGAAGAGGAGAGAGGAGGAAGAGAGAGGAAGAGGAGAGATGTGGTGGTTTAGCCCCTGCCGGGGTCTGAGACCACGCGGCCGCTGCCCCCTCCCCCACAAAGGGAGTGAAATACAAAGCCCCAAGTCTGAAATAAGGAAAGGTTTAATACAAAATGCAATAGCAACACAACAAACAACAGCAATAACAATAACAGTAATAGTGATAGCAATGAACAGAGCAAAATAGCTACCAAATACAGCAGTTTGAAGCACGATGTACAAAACCACGAGTGCACCGCGCTCCGTGCCAGGAAAGTGTGACCTGCCAGGATGTGACGTCTGCATGGTATCTGAATAACCCGGCTAGAGCTCCCCCCGCACTGCTGGGGAAACTTAACCCTATCCTGGTTAAACCAGGACAAGAGAGAAGGAAGAGAGAGGAGGAAGAAAGAGGATGAGGTGAGAGGAGGAAGAGAGAGGAGGAGGAGAGAGGAGGAAGAGTGAGGAGTAAGAGAGAGGAGGAAGAGATAGGAAGAAGTGAGAAGAGGAAAAGAGAGGAGGAAGAGAGAGGAGGAAGAGACAGGAGGAAGAGAGAGGAGGAGGAGAGAGGTGGAAGAAGGAGGAGGAGGAGAGAGGAGGAATGGAGACGAAGAGGAGAGAGGAGGAAGAGAGAGGAGGAAGAGATAGGAAGAGGAGAGAGGAGGAAGAGAGAGGAGGAAGAGAGAGGAGGAGGAGAGAGGAGGAAGAGAGAGGAGGAAGATAGAGGAGAAAGAGAGAGGAAGAGGAGACAGGAGGAAGAGAGAAGAGGAAGCGAGAGGAAGAGGAGAGAGGAGGAGGAGAGCGGAAGCAGAGAGAGGAGGAATAGTTAGGAAGAGGAGAGATGAGGAAGAGAGAGGAGGAAGAGAGAGGAGTAAGAGAGAGGAAGAAGGGAGAGGAGGAGGAGAGAAGAGGAAGTGAGAGGAAGAGTGGAGAGGAGTAGGAGAGAAGAAGAAGAGAGAGGAGGAAGAGTGAGGAAGAGGAGAGAG